>JAVJIF010017444.1:0-84690 GCA_038442645.1 Agave tequilana
AATTTGTAGTTGCCATTTGCCAATTGTCCAGTGATATTGTCATGTGCAACAGGTAAATGCAATGCAATATACACTCTAGGCATGATTTTTAATGAAGCGAAAATGAGACACATAAGATGTCGAGTAGGACATGCAATAAATTCTGATTGTGCACTAGATTCATGACAAATCTCTAAACACCCACTAAAAGGGAAAAAAGCCAGAACCTATCCTGTGTCGTAGTAAGGAACTTCAAATACTGACTAGAAAGAGTAACTAAAAGTAGTCATTGTAAACTTAACCACTGGCTCACACTCAGCATCACTAGTGTCATTATCATGAGTATGATCAGTAGGTATAAGTGTGTTAGACTCGACTCGCATATCTACATCGTTACTGCTACTGTGACTAATGAATTTTATCAATAATTTGTGTATCAGAATTAGCTAGTGGATCCTCAACGACAATAGTAATAGTGGAGGCAACATAGACATTCTCAACAACTCTTGAGTCTCTAGTATCATCACTAGGAACACTATTAACATGTTGATTCTTGCCTCGTGATTCTATCCTCTTTAATGTGGAATTGCAATCCCAAGCTAGCCCGAGGATAAGGTCAAGTTTCTCTAGCATGCGTCGAGGTTCTCTTCCATATCAGCTCACTAGCCAAATGACGTGCGCTAATACTAATACACGATAAACAAACTCACAGATGCAAATGAATCCTAGACTCGAATAAAGCTAATAAATACGCTAAATGATGTGAATTAAAATTTTCTAAGATACAAGTTCTAAATGTAAAAAAAATGCAATCCTAAATGATAATAATAATCAATGATGCAACCATAGATAGAAGTAAAGTATAGTCTACCTACCTAATTATTGCAGTCCAATAGTATTTGCAAGTATTTGGCAACTGACAATTCATCTCAAGCTAGAATTCACCTGAGGGAGAGTAATGCAGGCCCGAATGTAGAAATTCTTATAAATTCTTCAGAGAAATACCCACACTGAAGAGCTGGGAGTCGCTCACGAAGTCATGAAAACAATACTAACACCAACAATGACTTGTAGAGATCGGATTTGCTGTTTAAAAGTTATGAAATATTTTCAGTGGTTCCGGGCTCAGTCACGCATCCAACGCTTCAGATGGAACTTGAATCGTCTCCAACGGCTCTGAATTGTGTCTGTGCTTTGTAGGAACAGTGCAGCTCAGACGGAGTTGATGACGTCAGCTCGGCTCAGTTGATGTCAGCAATAGCTCGTGTGACGTCAGCGCGGCGCTCGAAGTCGGCTTGGGTCGAGCCAATGACGTAGCTCATGAGCTTGCTGAATTCACAACGGCTTGGTGGGTAGGGTTTGGGCCGCGAAGCGGGTCGGGTCACCTTCGCGGTTGATAACATAATTCCATTAGCAATTAGATTCGGGTTTGAAGGTTTAAACCCGCTGCCCGTTTATGCTTTCTCCTTCACGCCGACACAATTAGGGTTTCGAAACCTACAGGTGGCGGCGTTCTGATGGTGACGAGCTTTGATTGTTGTCATGGCGAGCTTCAAAGGAAAGAATGACGACTAGCTTGCTATCGTGAGAAATTGCTGTTGAGTTGGGAAACTCAACGGGGGACTGACGACGACTCTGCGACTCGGCGTGGGCGCAGTGGTGGGACTAGGAGGACGAAAACGAGTGCTCTATGAAGAGGGAGATGTGCCTATGTGAAGAGGGAGATGTGGCGGCAGTCGATGGATCTGAGCGAGACGGCGGCAAAGTATGTGGTGTAGGGGGGATCTGTCTGCGGTGGTGAAGACTAGAAAGGCGACGGTGGTTGAAGGTGGCGTCGGCGGTTGTCAGAGATGGCGCGGGAGGGAAGTCAAGCCGGGGAGGCGGCGGTGCATGGTGGCGAACGAAATCGGGGATGAACAGTGGAGAAGATGAACAATAACCTAATTTTATTTATATTATATTATATTATTTTCTTTATTTTCTTTATTTCTCTATTTTCTCTTTTTTTGTTTTTTTAATTAACTTGAAGAAGAGATGGAGAAGAGCAGATCTAAGGTTTGTGCAGCTCGGGATTTTTTTGTAGAAGAGGCTAGGGTTTTGTAGAAGAAAGGAGATTTTTATGGAAGGAAAATTTTGTGGAGAAGAAAAGAAAGAATCAGGATTTTAGGTCTGATATCAAACTGATGCGGATAGAAAGAGAAAAGAGGAATAAGGGAAAGAAATTAAGGGTTTAGAGGATAAGATGAATTCGGGCTTCAACGCCCAGGAGATCGCTCTCCCACTCTGCACATCACCATGCAAGAGATTCAAGTTGAAAAGCAAATCAACATACTTCAACTAAAATGGGTTTAGTTTAATTTATCATAGTCTCCTAAACAAGTGCAACTCTTGGCTTTATATAGGCTCTTATAAAGAAGGCTTCCCCATCATAACCGATGTAGGACACAAATACACTAAATAAAACAAAACAATTAAAAGACTACTAAATAATAACTAAAGCGATCCCATCATCACCTGCTGATGTTGATGATTTTCTGATGAAAATAGGGCGTATCCATGCAATCATTGGCTGTTTTCTGATAGCATGCATAGTCCTAGTAAAATGCTATTAGAATTATAAGTGCCTGATAGATTTACTGATACTGCTTGTTTCAGGAAAGGGATAAAGATAAAGATGGGAAGCTTAGCTTTCAGAATATTTTCATGGACTATTTGATTCACTAAGAACTATGATGAAGCTCACAATGAGTCTGATACCTCAGAAACAGCACCAGCTAAAAAATTATTTCAAGATCTTGACAAGGACAAGGATGGGTACTCATTCGGAAGCTTCTTTTGGACTTAAATACAGAGAAGTACTTCTCAGTATACTAATAATTGGTAATGTCTTTTTCTCAGGTTCTTGTCAGCAGATGAACTAAGCCTGTTATTGGCACTCTTCACCCTTCAGAGCATTACTATGCAAAACAGCAAGCTGATTATGTGCTCTCACAGGTAATTGTTAAGTAATTCTATGTATGAGTTTCTGGCCCTTTTTCTTTCGTGTTTGGTTGCATGAGTTTAACTGCATGATAAAAGGTAGACCTACCATTTTATACTCTCCCTCAACAAGCTGCTGTTAAGGTTCTTTGGTGTAGCCTTTTCTGGCTCCTAGTTGCCTTGGCTTGAAATTTGGCACCAACTTATAGAGGGTTGATTTCTGGATGGTAACCAGTTGTAAAATCTTGATTGATTGTTGCAGTCATTCCTTACTTAGCTTAGTGCTCCTAGCCGACTGCAGTTTTAACGGAAACTTAGATGATGATGAGGTGGCGGCGGCATCTTCACAAAGTATGAATTGCCCCGATGATTCAGCAAGCTTAGACTTCTTAATCTCCACTTGAGCCTATTCTTTGCCGTGAGACATCTGTGACCAAGAACATGCTTCTAACAACGCTTGCTAGAAAAGCTGCGGCACATGCTTAGCCTTTAAGCATTAGTGACAAGAACCTGCTCTCAAGACCTTTGCTAGAAACTTTAGTTTATTTTTATTTTTCTTTTATGATGCCCTTGGATTTAAGGAATATACCTAGTAATGCATATAAGTTTTGCTCTCTGTTTAACTATTAACAGTTATTATTTATACGCTGTTGCACGTATAAATTTGTCCTTATATTCAGAATGATATAAAATGTATGTTAAGTACAAGGGGGTTACCTTGATTCAATATTTTTAGACCTTACAACAATTAGAATCCTTGGGAGCAATGACGTGAAGAACTTTGTAATTCTATAGCTTTGGGTGCTTGAACCATGCCACTTTCAAGTCTGAAAACAAATCATGTCTCTCTCTACCTTTGCTTTATGGCTTAAATACTCTTTTTGGATGTTGATACGTATAAACTCCTCTTCATAATTAATTTCATTATAATAGTTTAATTTAGTCATAATTGCTTTTAGATTGGTTTTCTCAATACTAGTGACCCTGACAGATTACTTTAGATTTCCAGTCATAATTTCCTATATGTGTAGAGTAATATGATATGTGACACAATCATGCTAAAATTTAGTGTCTCTTACTGTGTTTGACACTTGACATGTTTTCTGGATCCAACGTGACATGCATGTTAATACATTTCAGACATTCTTACCTTTATTTCTCTTATGTTTCCATTTGTAAGTAAAGTCTTAGCTCTTTTTTCTTCTGTAACTCTCGAGGTCACTCACACTAAAAAAATATGAAAACCTATTTGTTGTACCGTGTATTCACAAATGAAATGCATACCATGTCCTATCTGGATATTTTAGAATTGCCATGTGAGATAACTGTTGCCCATGTAGTTTCGTGTCTGTAGATAAATTGTTTAACTGAGAATAGCTTTGCTTTAACCAGTAAGGTCAATGTTCTGAGCCTTCCCTTCAAGGTGCCTCATGATTTTCTATATTGTATTTTAGGTGCAGCTTGCATTTCTTCTTTCTGGTTAATCCAGCAACTACCTTCTGGAACCATACTTTAGAGTTTCTACATTTTAAGCTTGCATGATATAGATTATTAGTGCCCACAACCATCAGCTCAAGTGTTTGGGTCAGTGGGAACATTCAAAAGAAATTAAAAGAGAAGATAAACTAGAAAAGATTTCATTAAGATGATAGTACTCAGGATACATGAGTATTGAAACTGGGGGTAAAGGGGAGTGACTCAATCCAATATAAGGGGGATCCACTCACCCACTGGGAGATGGGATTCACTCACTCACCTATTAGGATCCGATCACTCTCTAACACAAGCCTTAAAATGTAAAAAAAAAGTTTGCAATAACTAACCAAACATCATCGCCGGAATTTATAGATCTCATGAAATCCCTTCCACATGTAATAGTACTATTTTCGTTTAAGGCTATTTGACCATTATTAGGATGTGAAATTTTATTTGAATCAGTCTTGTATTGTAGCCTCAAATGGTAATTAATTGTTCCTATTCTAGTGCCTTTAGACTATAGTTAGCACGCTGCACATAGGAATTTATTTGCCTTTAGACTATAGTTTACATGCTTGCACATAGGAATTTATTTGAGTTACTTGGCTTTATTAATCTATTCTAGTGCCTTAGACTTGATTATCTTTATTTCAGCTATTGTGTTTAAGTGCATCATTTTAGTTTATCGGTGGTAATCTTTTATCTGATATATGCATGGATTAGCCGTGTATGATTTATTCTTTAGTTTAAAGTTTTATCTATATAATATATATTTTGAATGTAACATGTATCCAAGCCTCATGATCATGCATCTTGAGAAATCTTGCTCAATCCTGCAGGCAGACACAAATAAAGATGGGCGGCTAAGTTTACAGGAAATGATTGAACATCCTTATGTGTTTTATATGTGCTATTTTTAGTGATGATGATGAAGATGACGACTTTCATGATGAATTTCGTTAATGGCCCCCCCCCCCCCCCCCCCCCCCCCCCCACCCAGGTACGCATGGATTCAACGAAAATATTTCTGTTATGCACATTTCAAATTCTAATTGGTTGTTGTTTTACGGGCTGAAGAGTAGTCAGTCACAGAACTTCGCCATTCATTTATACTCAGCCAGACTTTAATATAACAAAGAGGTTGAGAAGCCTGTCAGCCTGGTGTTCTGGTAGAAGTCATTTCCAGTGAGCCATTTCACCTTTTTCTAGTGTTGCCATATTTCTTTGGCCTTACTCTTCATGTTTGCTTCTTGGTCCTAGAAACATAGATTGTTTTCTTCCGCTCAAAGATATGTTTGTTTATGTGTTGCACGCTTACACCTGCAAACATAGAGGTTGCCTTGTAGGAATATGTGAGAACATCTTAAAACAGTTCTCATGGGGAATGAAAGTCCAAATTCTTTATCTACACAAAAGCAATGAAAAAAACTCAGTTAACGGAGATTTGTGGCTATATATAAGTTGGATCAAAATACTTGTCCTATTGTGTAGTATCTTTGTACTACTACTACTCTATATAATCTATGTTAAATTATTTGATTATTATAGTTATCTATTAGGAGTCATATTAGTTACCATATTAGGAGTTATGTTTATATATACTAAGGAGTCATGTTTTTATATGTTATTAAGAGTCTTACTTATATTATTAGAAAAAATGTATTAGAATTAGAAGTTTTCTTATCATGTAATTGTCATGCCTATATATTGAGGCATTGCTCACATCAATAATAATACGAAAAACTCTTCTTCTAAAATTCTGAAACTATGCATGCCCAATTTTTGATTCTATGACAGAAATTTTCTTTGCAGGTCAAAACTTTATCTAACTGTGCAAGGGAGGTCTGGAATTCTGTAGGCTTACACGCGCCATTCTTTTTTTCATTTTAGTTATTATTGTATGAATATTTCACTAAGCAGCACCTGAGGCATAGTGTGTAAAATAGAAGAGGTAGCCTGTACCATTTAGGTACATTTATTGTACCTGTATTATGGATCATGCTCTGAACACTGCTTCTGATGGACATTCTTTCATCTCTGCGTCCAGATTTACTACAAATATTGCTTCTGTTGCTGTTATTTTACTATATGTGACATTATGAACCCAGAGTTCTTGGCTTATATTGATTGAATTCAGTGGAGATTTTCTGACTAGCTATATCCTCCAAAACTTTCAGGGGACAACACACATGCTGCCCCATTAGTTTGGCTCCCTCATTTCTGAATTAACACCAGCTATTCATCCGCAATGATCAGAAGACAGTTGGAAAACACTGGGCCACGCCGAATCTTAAAGCTTACCAAAGGCTCCACGTCATGGGTACACAAACCATTATCAAGCTTCTTGCCAAGTTCTGAAGATGACCCAACCAAAATTTCAGGCTCTATTCTGAGAGCTCATGAGTTTTGGTGTCCTCTGATCTGATTATATGCTTGAATTATTGACAGACGTATGAATTGAATCATGGATGATCTGTTGAACTTTGCCTATATAAACATGTAGAGGAGATTCTTCTTTTTTTTTTTTTTGGCAGTGTTGTTCTCAACCACTGACATTGACACAACCCTTGATTTATTTACAAGTTTGAGACAAATGCATTCATCATCTCTTGTGCAATGATATCTTGTTGAAGCCCCTGAAATTGTGATTTGGCCCTAGCCAAATTATCAGACACAAGACTAAAGGAGCAGTTTAAAGGCTAAGTTAACTATCAGTGAAGAACAGAAGGTTGTGTGTCAGTCAGATCCTTTGCAGTGTTCCCTGAGAGTCTACCCCATCCAAGGTAGCATTCCCTTGTATTCTACTGCCCCGTGATAGTGTGTGCGAGGTTTGAGCATCCATTATCCTCTGCTTTTATCTTCTCTTCCCTTAAAAACAAGGAGGAAAATACCAGAGGCAAACCCCCCAGCCCAGGCTTTGTTCATAAAATCATTCTACTGCTCATGTCTGTGCAGATGAGGATAAAATGTTGGAATTGAAGAATATAAAGCTGAATCTTCGAGATGAATTATGGCGAGATCCGTTGATCAAATCAACCGGATGATGGTTGGAGTGTGTTCTCCTTCCATTTGTGATGAACGTGGTATATTTACATGTTCAATTCCGACTTCGAATGAATGAGATATTCAAGTCCAAAGATTGCCTAATTCAAAGCCAAAAGGGACTAAATTTAGCTACAAGCATTTAGTCCCACATTGGCCATGTGATGGAAGTATATGGAGTATAAATAGAGAAAAATGAGACCAAAGGGTGTGCCCTTTGGGTACTTGGAGTTTTCGCGCGCGAATAGGAGGGAACTATGCACGTACGTGCGTACGTGCACGCACGCGCGCCGGCGCCGGTGCCGGGCCGGGCTCGGGTCCGGGTCCGTGGCCCGGGGCCTGGGCCTGATCTGAGTTCCTACCTGGTTCTCTTTTTGAATCAGGGTTCGTTAATCCAACCCCCCGCAAAAGGATTCGAAAACTCCAACGGGTGTACGTCCGCGCGAACGGATCCGACCGTTCGCCAACCGCTGTCGGAAAACCGACAGAGCGGTTGATCAGTTGCGACGGTTCTGTCCGAACCGTCGCAACTGCTGGGATTTTGGCGGACGAGAATACCCCTCCGGAGCGCTATAAAAAGCGCCCCAGGGGTCATTCTCAGACACACCAAACTGAGATTCCTTTCTCTCTTCTGAAAGATCTCACTCTCTCTCTCTAAAGTTCTGACTCCGTTCTGAACTGGGCTCCAGCGAAGTAGGACTTCCAGGGCGACTTCCATAGCCTGAAGTGGGAATCCACGACTTCCAGAAGTGACTTCCAAGTGAAGTGGGAATCCGAAACTACTTCCTAAAGAAGATTCTGCCAAAATTCTTCAACCTTCCTACGTTCTCAACAGTGGGTGTTCCTCCAAAAGAGTAAGACAAATATTCATTTGAAATTTGTCATTATACCGCTGTTTTGCTAATCCTGTGTAGTTACTTGGTTGACTACGGTTCGACCGTACGGTATTTGGTAGTGCTGTCCAAATACCGTGAAGAAGTGTTGTATCTTGGGAGACCAGCGTCCATTATCCCGTAAGCACCGGTGCGGGGGACGTAATTGTCTTAAGGAGATTCGCTGTAAGCGTACCTCACTTCAATTACTGTATAAGTGGACTAAGTCCTTTATACAGGGGATATACTTTATAGTATATCGAGATTGACTTAGATTCAGTTTAAGTGAAACTGTATAAGTGGATTAATCCTTTATACAGGGGATATACTTTACAGTATATTGTGACTGACTTGGATTCAGTCTAATTGGTGCTTAAACCAAGGAAGGAAATTGAAAGGTGGTTCTTGAATTAAGGAACGTTCTTTGAACGGAAAACCTCCCACCTGATATTTGCCGACCTGGCCAATTAGATTGTTGATATCTCAGTGATCTTGATAAGTTGTCAGATTGATTCTTGTTAAGCAGAATACTCAACAATCTAAGACAATTATTGTTTCTCACTTCTGTTCTGCTTGAACTTGCAGAAAAAATGTCTGAGACAAATCAAGATACCTCGCAGCAGGCAACAAACATACCGCTCCAAGGTTTGATGCCAACTCCACTTCCTAACCCGAAGCCGAGAAGCCAGGAAAGTTTGATGGCACAGAGTCAAGAGGTGGCACAGAAGATGCTCTTCTACTTGACCACTCTGCATCTGGCCAAATTCCTGCAGGAGGATCCACCAGAACCCGGAACTGGATCGGGACTCAGTCCTTGCAGTCGATGCTTGGACACAAGGTGACTTCCTTTGCCGAAATTATGTTCTTAATGGACTGGATGACTCTCTTATAATGTCTACGTCCAATTACTACGGCAAAGAAGTATGGGCCAGTCTTGACAAGAAATACAAGACTGAAGATGCTGGTACCAAGAAGTTCGTCGTTGGACGATTTCTGGAGTACAAAATGGTGGATAGCAAGACTGTCATCAGTCAAGTGCAAGAATTCTAACTTATCTTGCACGAGATAGAGGCCGAAGGTATGATTCTTCCTGAAACTTTTCAGGTTGCAACCATCGTGGAGAAGCTCCCCCCGGCATGGAGAGACTTCAAGAATTACCTGAAGCATAAGCGAAAGGAGCTAAAGTTGGAGGATCTCATTGTGAGGCTTCGTATAGAGGAGGACAATCGCAAGTCCGAGAAAAGGAGCAGCAAGAACTCCTACGAAGCAAAAGCAAATGTGATCGAGGACTCAAAGGGGAAAGCATCTACTTCAAAAGCTTGAAGAGGAAGAAGCCTTCCCAGGGGTACAAAGGCAAGGCTCAAGACGGCAGAACCATGCGCTTCAAAGGGACCTGTTACATCTGCAACAAAGAAGGTCACAAAGCAAATGAATGCCGCAGCCGTCAAAAGAAGAACAAGAAAAAGCCACCCACAGGCCAACATGACAACCTGAATCACCAAGTCTTTCTGCTGTGGTGTCAGAAGTAAATCTGACAACCAATAACAAAGACTGGTGGGTAGACACGGGAGCTACCAGGCACATCTGCTCGGAGAAATTGTTATTCTCAGAATATCAAAGGCTAGAGCAAGATGAGCATTATTCATGGGTAATTCAGCTTCCTCAAAGGTTGAAGGAAAGGGCAAGGTCTCCTGAAGTGGACATCGGGCAAAGAGCTTACTCTTAACGATGTCCTTCATGTTCCAGACATCCGAAAGAATCTGATTTCCGGATCTATACTTTGTAAGAAAGGATTTAGATTGGTATTTGAATCCGACAAATTTGTACTTACTAAGGGAGGGATGTATGTGGGAAAGGTTATCTTGTAGATGGACTTTTCAAAGCCAATGTTGCAGTGGTTGATAAAAAGTCCGTGTATTTGTACCCAAAGCTAATAAAAGGAAATCTTCTGTTTATTTGCTTGAGTCTCCTATTCTGTGGCATGCTAGATTAGGGCATGTAAATTACAAGTCTTTGAAAAACTTGTCTAATCTGGGATATATTCCTAAACTCAACTTGGAAGAAATTCGCAAGTGTGAGGTTTGTTTTGAGGCCAAGTTGGCTAAAAATCATTTCACTCAATAGATCGAAATACAGAACCTTAGGGTTAATTCATAGTGATCTATGTGACTTGAAGTTTATGCCAACTAGAGGCGGTAAAAAGTATTTTTACTTTTATTGATGACTGTACAAGATACTGTTATGTGTATCTTTTAAACAGTAAGGATGAGGCATAAATATGTTTACAACATATAAAGCCGAAGTTGAGAATCAACTCAACAAGAAAATCAAGATTCTAAAATCCGATAGAGGCAGAATATGAATCAAATGATTTTAGTGAGTTATGTGCTAGTTTTGGTATAATCCATCAACCTACAGCACCATACACTCCTCAGCAGAATGGAATTGCTGAACGGAAGAACAGAACTTTGAAGGAGATGGTTAACTCCATGCTCGTAAGTTCTGGAGCTCCGCAGAACTTGTGGGGGAAGCTCTATTAACTGCAAATCATATTCTAAATAGAGTACCCCACAAAAACTTGGTCTTATACCATTCGAGTTATGGCATGGAAGGACACCTTCCTACCATTACCTCAAAATGTGGGGGTGCCTTGCAAAGGTGCTGGCACCATTACCCAAAAAGACTAAGTTGGAGCAAAAACTATAGACTGCATATTCATAGCTATGCCTTGAATAGTAGTGCCTATAGGTTTCTGGTTCATAAATCAGAAATACCAGATATTCATGTAATATGATTATCGAATCTCGAGATGCTGTGTTCTTTGAAGACATCTTTCCGTACAAACGGGAAGCAGATAAGACTTCTGGGAAAACACACGAGATGGCATTCAGGGACGAAAGCCCCGAGGAACCGAATGTTAATGCGAAAATTGAACCAAGAAGAAGTCAGAGATCTAGAATCTCAAAATCTTTTGGTCCAGATTTCATAGCATACGCTATTGAGAGCGAGCCTCAACATTTAAAGAGGGTATGTCAAACCCAGAAGCACAAATGTGGAAAGAAGCTATAAATAGCGAAATAGAATCCATACTAAGTAATCATACTTGGGAATTGGTAAACTTGCCTCCTGGAAGTAAACCAATTGGGTGTAAGTGGATTTTCAAACGAAAATTAAAACCCGATGGATCTATCGATAAGTACAAGGCTAGATTAGTAGCCAAGGGTTATCGGCAAAAAGAAGACTTGACTACTTCGATACATATTCACCAGTAACAAGAATAACGTCCATTCGGATGTTGATTGCGATTGCAGTATTGCACAACTTAGATATCCATCAAATGGATGTCAAGACTGCATTCTTAAATGGTGAATTAAATGAAGAAATTTATATGGAGCAACCAGAAGGATTTATAGTCAAGAACCAAGACACAAGGTGTGTAAATTAGTAAAATCCTTATACGGTTTAAAGCAGGCTCCAAAACAATGGCATGAGAAATTTGATAGTGTCATGATCAAAGATGGATTCACTATCAATGAATGCGATAAGTGTGTTTACACTAAAACAGTTGGAGATGCATGTATCATTGTTTGTCTTTATGTAGACGACATGTTGATACTTGAGACTAATATTGAGATTATTAAGTCCACTAAAAGATGTTATCCAACTGTTTTGATATGAAGGATCTGGGGGTTGCTGATGTAATTTTAGGAATTAAAATTACTAGAACACCGATGGAATCAGTCTATCTCAATCTCACTACGTGGATAAGATGATAGAAAGATTCAAGGATCATGGGATAAAAGAGAATACAAATTCTTTTCTCCCACACGTCCACCTTCATAAGAATACAGGAACTGGAATACGCCAGTTGGAGTATTCTCAGATTATCGAAGTCTAATGTATTTAATGAATTGCACTAGACCCGATATTGCTTACGCTGTAGCAAGTTAAGTAGATATACTAGCAACCCTAGTGATCTACATTGGACCGCTCTACTACGAGTATTGGGTTACGTATCACATACCAAGGAATATGCCTTGAGATATGGAAAGTATCCTCCTGTACTGGAAGGATACAGTGATGCTAATTGGATTGCAGATTCTGAGGAATCAAAATCAACTAGCGGATACGTATTTACTCTAGCAGGAGCAGCGGTATCATGGAAATCTTCTAAGCAAACATGTATTGCCCGTTCCACTATGGAATCGGAATTCATAGCCTTAGATAGGCTGGAGAAGAAGCTGAATGGCTTCGACAATTCTTAGAAGATATACCGTTATGGCAAAAGCCAGTGCCCGCTATATGTATACACTGCGATAATCAAGCAGCTATATCTAGGGCACAAAATGTGATATACAACGGTAAGTCTAGACATATTCGTCGTAGACATAATACCGTGAAGCAGTTGCTCTCAAATGGAATTATCTCTATTGACTTTGTATCGTCAAAGGATAATTTAGCGGATCCGCTTACTAAGGTTTAAGTGGAGCGTATAAACTGCGCATCGAGGGGAATGGGTTTAAAAGCCTAACCTTACCGAGTCAGCTTAATGGAAACCTCACTAGCGACTGGAGATCCCACGGACTAAGTTCAAGAGGAAAAACTAGTTATGATTGACTCAGCAAGTAAGCACTTGGGAGCTTGACTCCAATCCATTCCTATGGTGCACATAAGTGCTTTTCTACAAGTGGATTAAGGATAAACTTAACGCTTTTAATGATGCCTATATCTTGTTATAAACAAGTGGAGTAGAGTAGACTACTCTAAATAGGTCCATCACCTATGTGAGTATAGAGTTGGGTCGACACTTTTGGGAATCTCTATGGAGGCTGTTATTCCCTAAAGATACTCTCTGAAACCAAGAATGTCCAGGGCCAAAACGGACACAACAAGAACCAAAGTTGATTTGGAAAGTCACTGTGTGAAGCTTGTTGACTAGGCTTACACTAACGGCTAACAGTTCAAGACCTAGTTCACTGATTAGCCAGTAAGTCCGATAAAGCTTTCACTATGGAAGGTTCAAGACCTAGTTCACCTATCCTTATGCAGTTTCTTTCTCAAGTACCTTCACAATAGAGTCAGTCTCTTTGTTGTCATTTCCTTGAATCTCCATTCATTGTGGGGGATTGTTGGAATTGAAGAATATAAGCTGAATCTTCGAGATGAATTATGGCGAGATCCGTTGATCAAATCAACCGGATGATGGTTGGAGTGTGTTCTCCTTCCATTTGTGATGAACGTGGTATATTTACATGTTCAATTCCGACTTCGAATGAATGAGATATTCAAGTCCAAAGATTGCCTAATTCAAAGCCAAAAGGGACTAAATTTAGCTACAAGCATTTAGTCCTACATTGGCCATGTGATGGAAGTATATGGAGTATAAATAGAGAAAAATGAGACCAAAGGGTGTGCCTTTGGGTACTTGGAGTTTTCGCGCGCGAATAGGAGGGAACTATGCACGTACGTGCGTACGTGCACGCACGAGCGCGCCGCCGCTGGCGGCGGCGGCGGCCGGCCGGCCGGCGCCGGTGCCGGCTCGGGCTCGGGCTCGGGTCCGGGGCCTGGGCCTGGGCCTGGGCCTGATCTGAGTTCCCTACCTGGTTCTCTTTTTGAATCAGGGTCCGTTAATCCAACCCGCCCGCAAAAGGATTCGAAAACTCCAACGGGTGTCCGTCCGCGCGAACGGATCCGACCGTTCGCCAACCGCTGTCGGAAAACCGACAGAGCGGTTGATCGGTTGCGACGGTTCTGTCCGAACCGTCGCAACTGCTAGGATTTGGCGGACGAGAATACCCCTCCGGAGCGCTATAAAAAGCGCCCCAGGGGTTCATTCTCAGACACACCAAACTGAGATTCCTTTCTCTCTTCTGAAAGATCTCACTCTCTCTCTCTAAAGTTCTGACTCCGTTCTGAACTGGGCTCCAGCGAAGTAGGACTTCCAGGGCGACTTCCAATAGCCTGAAGTGGGAATCCACGACTTCCAGAAGTGACTTCCAAGTGAAGTGGGAATCCGAAGCTACTTCCTAAAGAAGATTCTGCCAAAATTCTTCACCTTCCTACGTTCTCAACAGTGGGTGTTCCTCCAAAAGAGTAAGACAAATATTCATTTGAAATTTGTCATTATACCGCTGTTTTGCTAATCCTGTGTAGGTACTGGTTGACTACGGTTCGACCGTACGGTATTTGGTAGTGCTGTCCAAATACCGTGAAGAAGTGTTGTATCTTGGGAGACCAGCGACCATTATCCCGTAAGCAACCGGTGCGGGGACGTAATTGTCTTAAGGAGATTCGCTGTAAGCGTACCTCACTTCAATTACTGTATAAGTGGACTAAGTCCTTTATACAGGGGATATACTTTATAGTATATCGAGATTGACTTAGATTCAGTCTAAGTGAAACTGTATAAGTGGATTAAATCCTTTATACAGGGGATATACTTTACAGTATATTGTGACTGACTTGGATTCAGTCTAATTGGTGCTTAACCAAGGAAGGAAATTGAAAGGTGGTTCTTGAATTAAGGAACGTTCTTTGAACGGAAACCTCCCACCTGATATTTGCCGACCTGGCCAATTAGATTGTTGATATCTCAGTGATCTTGATAAGTTGTCAGATTGATTCTTGTTAAGCAGATACTCAACATAAAAAACTTGGACTGATCCAAAAACTAGTATCATGAGGAGTCTATATATCAAAAACCTGATTTCAACTGCACATGGGATCTTTTCTGTGATGATGTGTCCCTTACAGAGCAGAGCAGAGTCACAGGTGAGACAGAAGGAGAGTGTGAATCGGGGTGGCTATCGGGGCGGGTCGCCCCCCCCTCCCCCAGTGCGTCCGAGTCGCACAGGGGGATACAACTTAGGAACGGACCCGCCCCGTTCAGGGGCGGGTCCACACGAGACGACCGTCCCATTTCCATGACGAATCACGGGATGAATCCGGTTTGGGAAAAAAAATTCTCCGACCCCCCTTTATTAATTTTTTTTTTTTATGTCCTATACTATTTTATGTCTTGTGAGTGGGAATTTTTTTTAGGAACCCCTTTCTTCTTAATTTATTTTTTGAAAACTCTCAACGGCAAAAAGAACTGTTGGGCCAATTAGAGGGTGCAAAAAAGACTTGTATTTGTGTATTTCAATTTTAATAATTTTTTTACAATTTTTAGAATTTTTTCTTTTTCCCCCCTATTTTTACAAATATTCTATGTAATTTTTAATTTAAAATTTTAATTAGAAAATTGAAATTTAGAAAATAATAAAAATTTCGAGATGGGTTGAACTCGTCTCGACAAATCTGGTTAACGAATCGGGTCAAGTGACCCGATTCATTCCCCGGTAATTTGACCTGTCTTGTTGGATTCGTTACGAGATGGGTGAAACGCATCTCGTAAAGAATTCGGGTTTCTAACGGGACGAATCAACCCGATTCGTCCCGTTAGCCAGCCCTACATGTGAATAGCAAAGGTGGGCTGCCCAGCCAAAGAGAATCCTAGGCTCCTGTTGTTTTCTGCACAGTCTAAAACAATGTACGTGGAGATGAGCGTGCAATGCAATCAAAACAATGTTTTTTGAGAGGTCTATGTGTAACAAAAAAGAGCAAGCTTTGTAGTTGGTAGTGAAAGAGTGTGAAGATATAAAACAAGTTGAAGTTGAAATTTTTTTTAAGTCATGAGTTGCTCACTTGCACTTTCTGCATGTTGAGAATGTTGGCCTGTCTGCTTGAAGGGCACCACTGTTTGGCTGTGGTCGCCAGCACATACCTTCTTCACACAGTGAAAGATATTGTGACTCTGACTCCTCTCAGCTTGACCCTTCTCTCTATGCTATTAGGCTACTCTCTCTCTCTCTCTCTCTCTCTCTCTCTCATATGTTGATGGAGATAAGGCTCTCCCAGCATTGGGATCCACATTGAGTGGAAAGTGGAGAAGCATCACATTAGAGTTGTCAAATTGCCCTTTTGATTATTCTGTTGCAGGATGCATGGGAAATGTGAATCTTCTGTTTATACAGGGAAAAAGAAAATTAGAAGAAAACATAATGACAGCTCACTAGAAACCAAATAGCGTTTTTAAACATGTATGGTAACTTTTTCATTCATCTGAACTCAATTTGTACAAAATATTTATTCCTGTTCAATGCTAATGGAGCCTTTATGTGTTAATAAAGTATGAACAGAGGAAGATTAAAAACAATTATAAGATATCGATTAAAAAAAATTAGACATTACACTTTCTCATTTACACTTTCTAGCAACCAACCAAACACTGAAAAACATATCAACCAATTCTCATTTTCCAACTGGAAAGGAGTCATATTTCTAACTTATACCTTTTCCTTTCACTTGCAATAAATAAACAGGCACGTAGTGCACTATGGGTTTGTTTGGTTGTCGTAATTGGCCGTAATTCGTAAGTTGTAATTGGTAAAGTCTTTTACATTTGTAAATGAGTTACATGCATGTAAGCTTTATGGTGTTTGGTTGGTAATATAAAGTTGTAAGTGGAAAAGTGTATTGTGCTTTACGGTGTTTGGTTGTCGTATTGTGTAAGTCGTAAGTGAAAAAGTTGATCACAAAATTAACTATTTGGTGATTTAAAAAGTTTTAATATTGCAAATAAATATTAAAAATGCTAAATATTAAAAAAATTAATATTAACATAAAAAATAATACAATTTGTATGACCACAAAATTAACTGTAACTGGGCTGTAAGTGAGTGGTAATTGGTTGCAAGTGAGGGGTAATTGGGTTGTGTAAGTCTTTTACGAATTACGGTCCAAACAAACGCCGTAGTTGTAACTGGGTTGTAAGTCATTTACGAATTACGTACTTTTACGCGAAACAAACAACCCCTATATAGAGGTGAATTGTTTACATTTTCTCCATAACCCTAATGAGTGATTGTCACTGCTGGCCTCCAATACTTAAAGGGGTTGCAACATAAGTCTACTACACCAAATGTGTTCAATAGACTTAGACAAAGCAAATATAGTCACTATGAACTAAGTACCATATCATCACTACCGGACTCTATTAAACGCTCACATCTGTAAAAGCAATCATACAATCAAATCAACGTCAAACTTCTAAAACAATTGTCAAGAAGAAAATGGAACAATAAGTTACACAAGTGCCAGTATATTTGTATATACAACACATGCACATGGTATAAAAAAACACACGCAGAGGCATAGTATAAATCACACAGAGACGCATACACACACATGGTATAACACACACATTTATTAAAATATTTTAAACAAAAAAGAAGGAATACATGCACCTGTAATGCAGGGAGATGAGTTCATAGCTGGCACCATGTGTCATGGTATTTTCCTGCAACAGTAGGTAACATAACGGAGATGAGATTGAAACAGTTCAGAAACTTCAAAAGCTTGAAAATGGCACATTAATGGCAAGTCAGCAACACCTTTAAGAAATACCCAAACACGTCACCAAATCTGAAATAACGACGCTTCAGATTTCTCCTTAATTAAGAACATAACAGTTATATTATAGTTTCATGATCGGAGCAGCCGGGCTGTGATATTATTTAACCATCAGAAACTAAAACATTTGCTACATATATGCGTGCTGACTCGGTTGCATACAAAGCTTCATTCTTCAGATATTACACAGTAAAACCAAATAACAGGCCTCTGACAACAAGGATAGACTGATGCAATAGAATAGAAGTTCAGGACCACTTTGACATAGCAAGCATCTGAGAAGTTTCAACCAAACTGCTACTGCCAATAATCCTTTTCATTGGTAATAGTAGTGCAGGATATGAAGACTTAGATGGTCCCAAAATTTACTAATGTTTCATTTTCACAATGTTATATCTGAATTCTGCACCTCAAGATTAGCTACCCGACAGTGTGTGCTCTTGATGAATCATGCTTCTAGAAAACATTTGGAGTAGCTCAGCATGAAACTCTCAACTCTCACATTCAAATACAAATGAACAAGACCTGAACTCTTCTCTCTGTCAGATACACGTGCAGAACCAGTTGTATGAGATTTGAACCGACCTCTCCCTCCATCTTCCTTCTCCTGAAAGAATGTGAAAGAATGTGAATGAATTTTATGTTAAGATTTTACCTTGTTTTCGAGAGGAGATGATGGTCCAAGAAATCCAATTGAGTTAAAGAAGACGATGACTTGAAGCAGAAGAAGCAAATCAAGGTGAAGCAGTTTACTTTTCACGCGATTGCGAGTTTCTTATTGTGGTAGGATACGAATTGGATTAAAATCCTATTCAATGGAGGTTTATTTCTAAAGAGTGAAGGGTCTAAAATCCTTCTAGATCAAAGAGATCATTCAAGACTCTTCAACCATCTAAAGACCAATATTATCTCATAGTTCAAATAGGAGTTGTATTTTAAAATCCTATAAATAAAGGTTGTAACCAAGCATTGTAACTGCCTCAACCAAGCTAATCTC
Organism: Agave tequilana; assembly: GCA_038442645.1. Classification (NCBI taxonomy): domain Eukaryota; kingdom Viridiplantae; phylum Streptophyta; class Magnoliopsida; order Asparagales; family Asparagaceae; genus Agave; species Agave tequilana. The sequence goes on from JAVJIF010017444.1 coordinate 18,799, forward strand.
AAGGAGAAAAAAGGTGGAGAACATCAAGGAGATTAGAAGGAAGCTAAGAAAAAGAGGAGCAAGATGAAGGTGCATATAGATAAGGTAATACTCTTATAATCTAAGTCTAAATTAAGAAGGAAGGTGAATACTCTTATTGTATCAAGAGTAAGGTTAAATCTCTCTGTACCAACTTATTAATAAAGCTCTATCAAGTTCTCTCCCCGTGGACGTAGGTTAAGTTTGGGCCGAACTACGTTAAATTCTCGTGTTCTTTCTTATAACTCTTTTATCTAGGTATTACTAGTTTGCTTTATAATAGTTTTCTTTTGTAAGTATTGATCATATTGTCAAGTTTTGCAAACGTCGATCCTGTGGAGTAACAATTGGTATCGTAACATATTAATTTTCATAAAAACAATTGGTATCAGAGTTAAAGGTTGACGAAGGGCGATATACTGAAGATAAGAAGTTTTACGACAAAATCCGAGGTCGAGAAGTTCAATGGCAAAGGAAACTTCGCCTTATGGCAAAAGAGCGTGAAAGCATTGCTGGTGCAATATGGTCTTCACAAGATCTTACAGGATAAGTCAGCAAAACCTGCAGGTACATCAAACGAGGATTGGGAGGAGATGGATCTAAAAGCGGTAAATACGATCCAAATATGTCTCGCAGACAATTGTTGTACAACGTGATGGATGAAAAACGACTAAAGGATTGTGGTCAAGGTTAGAGACACTGTATATGACGAAAAACCTCTCTAACAAGCTGTATCTCAAGAAACAACTATATGGCCTACACATGAACGAAGGGACAGCAGTGTTGGAGCATGTAAACTTCTTCAATAAGATCATCAGTGAGTTTCTAACTGTTGATGTCAAGATCGACGAGGAGGACGAAGCGTTGATACTTCTCAGTTCGCTTCCAGAGTTATATAATCACATTGTCACCACCACGCTCTACGGTAAGAAAACTCTCATCTTAGAGGAGATCACGTCAACTATCTTATCTAATGAGATTAGAAAAAGGCCAAATAAGAGGAGCAGATAGGATCAAGTTTGGTGGTCACGTGAAGTAAAAGAAGAGGAGAAGGAAAGAAAAGCCCGGGCTCTGATCGAGGCGGAACAAGCACTTGAAAAGTGTATTTTATGAAGTTAATGAAATTGCATGTATGTGTGTTAATGTTCCCTCGATATTTCCATTATAGCATTGACTCAACGGGTCGAATCCACATGGACGGGCGGCGATAGAAGTGTTAACAGTTCGTTCACATGTTATGTTAACAAGTTCTTCTTTGTTAAAGAATGAGAAAAAGAAAAAGAAAAGAAATTCAGAAGTGATAGGTGAGAAGGCGATGAAAGCGGCGATGTGAAAATAAATAAAAATGTTTTGAAAACAAGAAGAAAATGAAATAAAGGTAAACTAAGAGGATGGTAAAAACAATGATAGAAAAAATGATAAAAGATTTTTGAATTGGTTTTTAAAATAAGATAAAAGAAAACTCATGACTACTGACTACTAATTGCTCCACTAACCATGCTAACCTCTTAGTGATAGTTGCCTCACATGGATCCTTGGCCATCACTAATCCTTAGGTTCAAGAGACGATACAGAGCATGACCCATAAGATTGCTCTTCTACATTCAAATAATACACCCATACCATACAACAAGTTGCAAGGTACTATTAATTCATCAAAACCGGTTAGAGGTGAGCATGAAATAAAGAAACATTGAAAGTTAGCAAGTTAGTGGGTTAGATGTTAGAATTGTTAGAATGTTAAAATCCATCATCATGAGCCATCAATGGCTCTTGCAAGAGCAAGACCTTGTAGAGGCTACTAGATTCATGTGAATTATTAAATAAGTGATTAGATGGTTAGTGATTAGTAGTTAGATTGCCATGAAAAGAAGAAATTAGCCAAGCATCATATAGAAGATGGAGAAGATTACAATAGAGAAGAAAAGAGATACCTTTATATAGATTGTCACCATCTATTACATCAATATTTCTCTATCTCTCTCTGAATCTCTAACCCCTACTGCAAGATCTATAAAAGAAAAGAAAATACAAATAAAAGAGAAAGAAAAATCCTAATCTACAACTAGAAGAGAGAAAACCTAGCCTAAATTCAAATCTGCTTGCGTTCTGGGCCTCTGCAGAGGTTTTATAGGTAAAAGAGGGTTCTATAAGACGAGACGAGCCCATGCGTCAAAGATCGACGCGTGGGCCCACCACTTTGCCGCGGAAACGCGACTATTGCCACGTTTTCGCGGCAAAACCAGGGACTTAGGTCCCTGATTTTGGCGAGGAACTTCTCCTGCCTTTGAGGACCTTTATGGTATTTTCGGATTCTGGTATTTTGGCCCGGATATTCGTCTGACGTGCGCGAAGATCTAGGTTCAATGTATCTTCTAGAAGCTCCCTTACTTGGCCTCCAAGAAATTCGGATTTAATTACCCGAAAATGGGTTTAATTAAGCTCTAATTACCCTTTTGCCCTCCTTGTCTTGATTATCTGCAAGAGAAACCAAAATATGATTTAGACCGACATTTTATTCATAAATCAGCAGGAAAATGTGATATAATAATGCAGAACTGTAGACTAATCAGGCTCGTCTAACGCGTGTCACTTTTATCACAGGAAGATTATTGGAAGAATGACTGTAAGCGTCGATAAGAGTGGTTAAAGAAAAAGGGGCAAGCTGCGGAGGAAGATGTAGCATTGAGCGGTTTAGAGGAAACCGAAGTATTGATGGCTTCCAATGAAGATAACACTTCTCAAGGTAAAACTTGAATATTTGATTCAGGTAGTACGGTTCATGTATGTTCCCAAAAAGAGCTGTTCAACTCCTTAGTTGCAAAGGAGGAAGAGATTTTCAAGATGTGGATGGCTTGGCTTGCGAGGTCATTAGCACTGGGACAGTCAAGGTTACAGAAAGAGATGAGATGGTGCGTATTCTGGAGGCAGTCCGGTATATCCCGGAGGCACGCTACAATCTAATACCATAAGGGTGCTCGATGAAGAAGGATCTCAGATCCAAGTGCAACATGGTGTCGTCACAGTTAGTCAAAAAGACAGGATAATGCTGAAAGGAGAGAAGTATGGAGGGTTATACAAGCTGAAGGAAGAAAACTCAGTTCGAGGTGGAGTTTCAAGGATAAGCTTAGAAGGGGGTTCATCGCGATTTGCGTAAAGGAGAAAGGTGCATTCGGGTAAGGCCTAAGATGACCCTAGCTATGGCGGTAAATCAGCATAAGGCCCCAGGGAGAGGGGGTAAGAATTAAAGGCTTCACGGCACAGTTACAACCAAGAAAAGAGTCAAGGTATTAATCCAAAATCTCAAGTTGATTTACTAAAGGCTTGAAAAGCAAGTCAAGGTGGAGATTGTTAGGATTTTGTTTTATTTTCAAGTGAGGATGATAGTCCAAGAAAATCCAATTGAGTTAGAGAAAACGATGACTTGAAGTAAAAGAAGTAAATCAAGATGAAACAGTTTCCTTTTCAGGCGATTGCGAGTTTTCTTATTCTGGTAGAATACGAATTAGAATAAAATCTTATTCAATGAAGGTTTGTTTCTAAAGAGTAAAGGTTTAGAATCCTTCTAGATCAAGGAGATCAATTCTTAAAAGGATTGATCAAGATTCTTCAACCATCCAAAGACTAAGATCATCTCATATTCAAATAGGAGTAAAATCCTAAAAATAAAGGTTGTAATCAAGTATTGTAATTGCCTCAACCAAGCTGATCTCAAGGAGAAAAAAAGTGGAGAACACCAAGGAGATCAGAAGAAAGCCAAGAAAAGAGAGGAGTAAGGTGAATGTGCATAGAGATAAGGTAATACTCTTATAATGTAAGTCTAAATTAAGAAAGAAGGTGAATACTCTTATTGCATCAAGGGGAAGGTTAGATCTCTCTATACCAACTTATTAATTAAACTCTCTCAAGTTCTCTCCTCATGGACATAGGCCAAGTTTGGATCGAACTACGTTAAATTCTAGTGTTCTTTCTTATTACTCTTTTGTTTAGGTATTGATAGTTTGCTTTACAATAGTTTTTTTTGTAAGTACTGATCATATTGTTAAGTTTCGCAAACGTCGATGCTGAGAGTAACAATTAGTATCGCAGCATATTAATTTTCATAACAACATTTTAAATATACCAACTTAACTTGAGAGGTTTTGATGTATTCAAACATCAAAGAAATAAGCAAGCATGGATCAGAGAGAAGTTTCATAGCTGAAATGAATGTTTTATCCTGGTTTGATGCAGGCAAAATCATGTTGCATATTGCCTTCGGTGACACCCTCCCATAGTGTCCTGCAGCTTGGCCTTGGTGACGTTGCAAGAAAGTAGAGGAACGAAGCCAACATAAAAGTATTGCCCCAGTGAAGTTTCTAATAACAAAGCCACAAGCTGCCCTAGATTCTTCATACGTGACTCCACCGTCGAAATTGAGCTTGATTGTGTGAGCTCAGGTGAGATCCAGCAAAATCTCTTAACCTGAACCAATGTTTCTTTCATATTGTCTTGACTAAGCCCTTTTGCCTCCCAGAAAGCTCTTGTATCTCAGACGGTAATTATTTCCCTTTGATGCAAAGGATTCAAGCTTAAACTTGACCCAATATTCTCCACTTTTTTATCCTAACTACCAGTAACCAATTCAATTAGAATCCAACACCAACCCCAACTTGGCCATGCAACCCTCACCCCTTGCTGCCTTCCTCCTCTTTCTTTCTCCAACAGCCTGTGCACACCCAACCACCCACGCTTTCACTCCCTCCAACCCCAGGCTGATGCCATCTCTAACCTCCACGTCTTCTCCGATCCCTCGGCACACCCGCACCCACTCGTCGGAGCTCCTCCATAATGGTGATTTCTCCTCCTCTCCTTCTTGTCAGAGGCATGCCCCAACTCCGCGGCGAACCTCGAGCGCCTCCTTCACCCACGCTTGGCAGCCAAGCATGCGCCGACCACCCTCGCCTGCATCACTCTCCACCAGGCACCTATCCCCCATGGCTGAGCCTTGGCAGCTCACACTCTCCACCATGACCCGAGCCTATGCACTGTCCCCTCTCCGAGATCCTCTTCGGTGACATGACGCCTTCACAACCGACGAGCTTCACCACCACCTCTCCGCCGGAGCCACCGCGTCCTCCGGCAGCGATCCATCGTGACGCCGAGCTCCGCCACCATGAGCCCGACACACCACCTTCTTTCCTCCGCCCCCGGTAATGCCTCCGTCCTGCCATGCACAAGCCTGGCCATGCTTTCCCCTCTCAGGTTCTTCTTAATCTCCCTCTTTATTATGTATTGTGTAAATGAGTGTGTTTTTAATTTTGTGTATTTAAAATATTTGCGTAAGTGTATGAATATATGAATGTGGGTTTGTGTGTTAAAGTGTGTGTGGGCATGTGCATGAGAATGTGTGTGTGAGTCGTGTTGGTATTTATGTGTGTATGATTACCTACATGAAGTGTTGGGTGTTAATTAATGTGCATGCATGCATGTGAGGGTGTTGTGTAAATAGGTGTGTTTGCATGAATGTGTGTGTTAATTCATACTTATTATATTATGTGTGTGTATGGATGAATGCATTGAGTGTGTGTTTGTATTTATGTGTAGAAGTGTATGTATGAATGTATATATATGTATGTAGGTAAGTATCTGTGTGTGTGTGTGTGTGTTGTTAATGTGTACCTGTGTATTGTGAGTGTATGATTATGTGTGTATGTAAGTGTGTGTGTATTATGTGTGCATGGTTGCGTGTTGCAACGATTACGGACCCGTTCATGAGATCCGAACTCGGTGATGAGAGATTCAAAATTGTGCTCATTATGGAACCGATACACTGGCGATTCGAACACCGACACACAGAACAATCCAGAGATTCATACCGGTTCGTGCAGTGAAGACCAAATAGCGGTTCGGATTCAAAACCGCTTCATTTCATGTGAGTGTTATTTATTTACTTTATTGAGTATTTAGTATTATTTTACGTGAATGTTTTATCCTGTCTATTTCAATGAATATTATTTTGCATTTTAATAATTGTTCAAGCTTAATTATGGTTCATGACTATTAGTTACTAGTTCACGTCTGTATGTATAAATACAGAATAAATTGCCTTGTGAATATTTTTATCTCTTTTAATAAATCTTGCATATTATTCTAGGTCTTGGACATCATGATACCACCTGGAAAACTTGACATATTACACAAGACACTTACCTGATAAACATACTGTCCATGTTACTTAAGTTACTAGGGAATATTGTTATATGGTAACAACATCATCCCGCTTATCATGTTCACTGACATCATGAATCCTAACCACACTGTTAATGTTGTTATCATGACTATCATCGACTTATCCCAGTGATGTAGGTAACATGTACTTAAATTAATCTTGATAAAATAATAACATGATATTAAATAACTTATACTGAGACTGAAAAATTGATGAATGAGACAACTTTTGTATTTTGGGTGGACCTAAGATATAGGTTGCGCAGTCGAAAAAGGGTCCACTGTAGGGTTCCCGTGGGGTGATAGACACTCCGTCTGTTCCTGTTGTTGTTCTTATTATACATGTTATACATGTTACCTGACTTGTTATACATGTTACCTAAATACCTTGCGGTAGGGCCTGGTTCAGCGTCAGGAGTCTGGGTCGTGGTCCCGGATATGTACGAGACCCACTTAAAATATAGACAATGTCTTCAACCAATTAATTTCAATAACATAGGACCCTGATTGATATGTGGAGTAGGAGTAGTATGTGATGCGTCTATTGCATGTGACAATCGGTGTTCGCTGATATAATTGATAACAAAACTGAATTTTATATTAACTCATATGTATACATGTTACGATAGACACATGACACCTGATTATATACCTGACTTGACACATACTCTACTGTGTGCTATCCACATTACTATTTATTTACTTTATGCATGTCACTTCTTATCCAGTAAATTTTTATAGCAGTGTTGTAGTGATATATACACAATGTTTATGCACGCGCAACATTTCTTTTCATTTTACACACTCATTGGGTCGCTTTTATGAAGACCCTAGATTTGCACGTCCAGATTGGATGCTTTCTTCTATTGATCAGGTATTCATTGAGATCGTACGCTTAGACTCAGAGTTTCTTTCTATTCGATTCTGGTACTCTTACTTTCTTTTATTCCGTCGTTTCCTTGATTTTTGATATATTAGACTCATTGCTTGTTTTATTACTTTATTCCTCTGTGATCATGTGCAGACATTACATGTATTATTACAGTGATGTTGATTTATCATAGTGATTATATAACTTGTTTAGGTTACTTTAGCCTTAGTGTGTATACATGAAAAATTCTCCTCGTGTATATATATCGCCGACTCTCGTCACAACTCTATTTTCATATATTTTAAAAAGTGGGGTGTGACACTCCGACCCCCAAGAAGAAGGAAGATCACAGCACGTGCACCCCAGAAAAACATGCAAGAGGTACATGAAGAGAAAAGGAAGAAGCATCAAGACTTCAAGAGTCATAAAATAAAGTACAACCAAACTAAACTAAATAAACCCTCGTCAAATTCATCAAGATGGGACATGAAAATTCAGTAGTCTACATGCAATTGAGTAAAGGAGATCCCAAAATAAACAAAGTATTGCCAACATCGAACATCATATGTTACGTTCAGTACTGTAACAAACAAAGACATGTATTTTCAGTGAAAGTTTTAACAACAATAATTAAGTCATTTATCTCATATATTTGAGGTAGGCTGCATGAAACAAAAGAGACTTACGCCGGATCAGACTATTGAACCAACTTTCTCCACTCATGACATGTACTTTCATAGGCTACATGAAAATTTTAAAAATATAAAAATATATTAGAGAACTTACTTTTGAGGCATCAAGAACCATCAACACAATGTCTGATAACTTTGAAACAATAATATCCTGAGTAAGAAAACCAAAATCAATTGGGTTTCTGGACATAAAAGAATAAAGAGAAATCTGACATAAAAAACTATCAAGAATTAAGTTAATCACTTCTGCCCCTTAATTGTATCTGATTATATTGCACAGTAAATTACATTTAGCATGCGCCAACTGGTCTGTTATGTTTTATAGTAAGCCCTTATCTTGCCCACAGTTTCCTAGGCTAAGAACTCGGCACTATTCCAAAGGGTTGACGTCACCTGTCAAAAAATTGACTCATTGGAGTCTTCTGAGCATGGAGTTGCATTTCAACCTGTCAGGAAATATATTTTATATAAATAGTGATATATGAATTGTATTAAGAGTAAAATAGAGATAAGAGTAGAATTAAATTTTCTTATATCTATATAATATAATTGAGAGGAGAGAGATCTCAAATTTACTTTCTATTTTTCTCAATACCTCCTTCATGGTATCAGATCCTCTGATCCACCCCTAACCCTGCTCTCTTTTCCCTCTTTCTTTATCTTCCCCCCCCTCCAACAACCACCGAGCCCAATCCGCACATCACTTCCATCAACAGACCAACAAACGATACCCCCATCACCTCTGGCATCGTAAGAACCCCCACGATCTCTCTCCATCGACAACATCTTCACCAACTCGATCCATTCACTATGGACAACACCTCCATCCTCTAACTTCATCAACATCTTCACCAACTCAGGACGTCGTTGACAACACAACCAACCTTTGACTTCACCAACATCCAATCGACAAGATCTCTGCTAGATCTTGACCTGACCCGACTTCGACCCGACTTCGACCCGACTTGCTCGATTCACCCTTATCTCCACTGACCCGAGCTCGCCTTCTTCCCACATATCTATCCAACCCTATTCGCCACCTATCCAAACCCAATTCGACCTAGCCTTTTTCGTGTTGTAACAAATAGACGCTATCAACACCAATTATTAATCACATGATCGACGTATGCGGAACTTGATAATATAATCAGTACTTACAAAATAAAACTGTTGTAAAACAAACTAGTAATACCTAGATAAAATAGCACTAAGAAAGAACACGAGAATTTAATATGATTCGACTCAAAACATAGCCTATGTCTACGGGGAAAGAACTTAAGAGAGATTTATTAATAACTTGATATAAAAAGATCTAACTTTCTCTTGATGCAACAAGAGTATTCATCTTCTTCTTTAATTTAGACGTAGATTACAGGAATATTATCTTATCTCTATGCACCTTCACTTTGTTCCTCTTTTTACTTAGCTTCCTTCTGATCATCTTGGTGTTCTTCACTTTTTTCTTCTTGAAATCAGAATTTTCTGTATATTACAATGCTTGATTACAATCTTTATTCATAAATTTTACCAAACAACTCATATTTGGACTATGAGATGATCTTGACCGGTGGATGTTTGAAGAGTCTTAATCAATCCTATTAGGAGTTGATCTAGAAGAATTTTAAACCCTTCAATCTTTAAAAATAAATTCTTCATTGAATAGAAATTGATTCATATTCGTACTCCATCAGAAAAGAAAACTGACGCCTGAAAAAGAAATTGATTTTGCTTCAAAAAATGTCCCATATAGTCGACTAGTACTTTGGCCTAGTCGACTAATCTCTTTTATAAGTCAACTAATAGGTTTATATAGTCAACTACTGTTAACAGCTTCCTCTCTGTATCTTTCTCTGTATCTATCCTAGTTGACTAGTACTTATGATTAGTCGACAAATAGTTTTTGTTAATCGACTAACTTTCCTTGATCTACTTCTCTTCTTCTGCTTCAATCCATCATCTTCTTCAACTTGAGTCTTGGACCATCATTTTCTCTTGAAAACAAGGCAAAATCCTAATACTTTGACGGCTACAAATCAACCCATTTTGACCTCGGTCTGACCCGTTTCCCCTTCATGTCTTCGATCCGACTCATGAATCTCTTCTCAAATTTTTTTTCTCTTCTATCTTTTTCAATTTAAACGAAGTTCTAAAAAAAAATGAACAAAACAGAGACAGTTTAAAAAGATTCTTTTGAGAAGGGCAGTTAAAGCATATGTTTGTTTTGAAAGTTTTATGTTGAATCTTGGTTTAAGTTTTTTATTTGAACATCTTTGTAAATTTGGAGGTTCTTTTGCTTGTTTCAGGGAGTTTTGAGTGATGATTGAAGAGATGAAGCCAACAGTTTTTGAGTTTGTATCTTGAAAGATCACAAAGTTGAATGGTGACAACTTTTTACAGTGAAAATGAATTGTTGAGATTCATACTACTAAGACAGCTAAGGATCACCACTTGGCTGATGATCCCCTCAATCTAAAGACATGGACTTGGAGGCATGACGATGCACTTCTTCTAAGATAAATCTTGAACAGTATGAGGCGGCATGTTCAGGATCTGATTCTACATCGTAAGACCATAAAGGAGATGTGGATTTACTTAAACATATTGTATACATAAGGTATTAACCTGAGTCGAATTTATGATGTCATTTAGGAGCTATTCAAGACTAAACATAAAAATCGAATATTGGCTCAGTTCTATACTGACTTCAATAAACTTTTCGAGGAGGTCAAGGAGAATTTTCCTATAACAGCTGATGTAAAGGAGATGCAAGGGAGGTGGAACAAGTTGATGGCAGGGTTCAAAGTATCAGCCGAGTCAGTTTCAACTCGGTCGAGTTGTGTCCGAAACAGTGGTGGTAATTCAGAGAATGTGACGCAAGTCAACTTTTGGGATGAGATCTAGTGGACTCGGCCTTAACTTTGCCGAATTGGTCGAGTCACGAAACAACTTGGGTTGAGTCAGCTGGGTTGACCTAGTCAAGGCCGATTCAGCCCCGGGTCGGTCAAGCGTTGGTTGTAGACCCATAAACATGGGTTTTAAAAGTGAAAAAATTAACACTTACCGATCCAAATCCAGATCTCACTCGTGAGACCGCCTCTGTTGTTGTTGTTCGCCCGCAAGACCGCCTCCGCCGCCTTAGGTAACTCTCTCTCCCTCTGTCTCTCTCTTTCCCGATCTCTATCTCAATCTATCTCAGAGAGAAACTGAGAGAGATTGGGCCTCTCTCCGCGCTTTCTATTTCCTGATACCTCTCTGAGAGAGATCGAGTCTCTCTCTCTCTCTCTCTCTCTCTCTCTCTCTCTCTCTCTCTCTCTCTCTCAGCCTCTCTCTTTTAATCTCACACATCTCCCTCCCTCTCTCTCTCTCTTAATCTCTTTTAATTTGAATTTTAATTTAATTTAACATATCATTTTTTAATTTAACATTTAACATTAAAAGTATAGGTCTAGTATTAAAAAAATTAAGGAACAGATCTAGTATTAAAAATTAAAAATATTAATTTTAATTTGAAAGCTGACATTCCTTCAAAAGGAATTGATCCTTACATGTTTCCATCGAAGCAGAAATTAATTAAAGCCATGTTTTCATTGGAGAATGTTAAAAAGTTGGAAAAGCCATTTCTTAGTTCTTTCTTTTCAATGTTGATGATGTTGATGCTACCAGAAAGCAAGGGAAAGACCATAGCCATAGCCAATAGGGTAAGGATACTAAGAGATTATCGTCCAGTTCTAGTAGTAGCGATGATGAAGATGACAGCGATGGTGATGCTGAGAATACTGGGGCAACAACGATTTTTATAGAGAGACTTATGATGTTGGTGAAAACCAACGAGGTGGAGTTATGTCGTAAGATCCAAATTATTATGCCACACACGATCCACGATACAGTTGATTGATTTTCCTTCAAGCGGTGATTATTCGAGTGAACTTTTAAGATGTATAAAATTTGGAGAGTACATTCTTAATATAAACGATTTGGAGAGCAGATTTCTAAACTCAAAAATTTGAAAGGTATAATATATCTAAATAACTCAGAAATAAATTTATACTCCTTGCCTTCCCTGTTTCCAGAGACAAGACTATTTGGGAAACATAACTAGAAAAGTACAGAGAGTTGATGCTTAGACAATGCCAACTGAGCCTAGTGGCATAGTTTTTCTCTCATCTATTCTCACTCCTAAATAAAGAAAGTGCACAAAAAACAAAGAGAGAGTGAGAAATATGGTTGCATCCTTATTTTATAAAGGACGATAATTTCTCAATTTTCCACTCTTTTAGCTTAATAAATTTTCAGGAGCCACATGCTGCAATGTAGGGACTAGGGAGGAGAATGGCCCAGCTGATTTCTTGGCAAACAAAGAGAGAGCTCCCTGGTCATTATAGGCCTCCCATTATTTTTACTAAAAAATAAACAAATAATATGAAAAAAAGCTCTAAAATTAAAAAAAAAATTCCGGAAATTCCGAATATTAGAAAAGTCGATCATTAGTGGTTTTTGTTCTTGGAGGCACGGGGAGAGCTGAGATGCCCCTCCCTCGCTCTCCCCGTTATCTTTTCTCTCCATTTGTATGCCTCCCATTTTATGATTCCAGGTGGAAAAAAAAAAAAAAAAACATTTTTCTTCTTCCCAATTTTATTTAAAATTTCATGTGTTTAGATTTAAATTTCATCTTTGTTTGCTGGATGTAGGCTTGAAAACAATGTGGGTTACATTTTGTTTGTGATTTGGAGCTGGAAAATGTGGGTTGGTTACATTTTGTTCTATCTTTTTTATCTTTTTGTGTAATTTCATGGAAAATATAGGTGTCACTTTTTAGAATTTGGCTTCTTATATTGATTTGATTTGTGGATTAGAGTTTGATAAAATGCCATCTTTTAACTGGAATGCTACTATTTGTTTGGGAGAACAAACTAGCTCAGTTATATTCTCAAAGTCAATAGAAAAGGCCATTTGGAAAATATTTATTTTTCTTCCAAATTTCGACAAGTTTATTTGAATTTTAGATTCTTTAACATCAACTTCTTTGAATGCAGAATCCAAATCCCAATTCCTGGCAATGGTTTGTTGTAGAACAGAAAAAAATTAATATCCTTTTTTCTGTTGCCGTTAATCTTTCCTTTCACATAAGTTTCTTCATAAGGGGAGAAAAAACACTGAAACAATGTAGCTCCATTTCACTTGTTATTTGAACTTTTTTTATTTGAACTTCCTGACCAATATTACATTTTCTATTCCCTTGAGTTACAATGTGATTCCTTGCAATTTTGTCTTGCAGATATTTTCTCGAAATTATGTTGGAGCTTGATGCTCCAAAGTGGCAGCCAAATCAAGCTGACACCCATTGATTTATCTTATCAGTAGTGAATTAATTGACTGGGGCATTCTTTGTTTCATAAAAGTTAAAGAAGAAGGAGGAGGAGGAGGAGGAGGAGAAGGAGAAGGAGAAGAGAAAGATGACTCGACTAAGGATTAGGGAGAGGTCTGCTCGGATTCGGGAGAAGATCAAATGGAGTAAAATCTACAGCTTTGATGTTGGTCCGGCCGACCCCAATGCCCAACAAGACCTCCAAGGCCCCGGATACTCTCGAATTGTGCATTGTAACAACCCTGAAGTCCATCACAAGCCACCTCTCAGTTATGCCAGCAATTACATATCAACCACCAAGTACAACTTCATCACATTCTTCCCAAGGCCCTGTTTGAGCAATTTCGGCGTGTTGCCAATATGTATTTTCTCCTGACAGCGGTCCTTACCTTCACCAAAGTCTCCCCCAACGAACCCTTGGCCACTGTCGCCCCTCTGGCTCTTGTCGTGGGACTTAGTATGGCGAAGGAGGCGTTGGAAGATTGGAAGAGGTTCAGGCAGGATGTGAAAGTCAATAGCCGAGGTGTCAGTGTTCATAGTGGGGAAGGGAGCTTTGTTGACACTAGTTGGAAGGATGTTCGTGTTGGGGACATTGTGAAAGTGGAGAAAGATGACTTCTTTCCCGCTGATTTACTATTGTTGTCATCGAGTTATGAAGATGGGATATGTTATGTGGAGACCATGAATTTGGACGGAGAAACAAATTTGAAGGTCAAGAGATCGTTGGAGGTCACTATGACATTGGAAGATGACAATGCCTTTAAGGATTTTACCGCTACAATCAAATGCGAGAGCCCAAATTCTAGCCTCTACACTTTTGTAGGTAATTTCGAGTATGAGCAGCAGGTCTATGCCCTGGATCCAAGTCAGATTCTTCTGAGAGACTCCAAGCTTAGAAATACTAGTTACATCTACGGAACTGTTATTTTCACTGGCCATGAGAGCAAAGTTATGCAGAATGCAACAGACGTTCCGTCCAAAAGAAGTACGATTGAGAAAAAGATGGACATCATCATCTACATTCTGTTCGCACTTCTTGTTTTTATCTCATTGATCAGCTCTATTGGTTTCTCTGTGATGTTAAGCCACAATGGGCCTGACTCGTGGTACTTGGAGCCGAAAGCTACCTCAGCCATTTTCGACCCATCAAATCCTCTCAAATCTGGGGCGCTCCATTTCATCACAGCTCTTATGCTATATGGATACCTGATACCCATTTCGCTCTATGTATCCATCGAAATTGTTAAACTCTTGCAAGCAGGCTTCATCAACCAAGACATTCAAATGTATGATGAGGAGATGGGGAAGCCAGCGCGTGCAAGGACATCCAATTTGAATGAGGAGCTTGGGCAAGTTGATACTATCTTGACAGATAAAACAGGCACTTTGACTTGCAACCAGATGGATTTCTTGAAATGCTCCATTGCAGGAGTTTCATATGGCATCCGTGCCAGTGAAGTAGAACTTGCTGCAGCTAAGCAAATCGCTTCAGAGAATGAAGATTCTGTTGGTCCAGGAGCATCACCAGTAATGGAACCGAGAAGGAACGAAAAGAGTGCAATAAAAGGTTTTAGTTTCGAGGATGATCGATTGATGCAAGGGAATTGGATGAACGAGTCCAATCCGGATGAGCTTCTTTTGTTCTTCAGGATACTAGCTCTCTGTCACACAGCAATCCCTGAGCAAGATGAAGAAAATGGAGCCTTTACCTATGAAGCAGAATCACCTGATGAAGGAGCATTTCTAGTTGCCGCCAGCCAGTTTGGCTTTGAGTTCTGCAAAAGAACTCAGTCAAGTGTGGTTGTTAGAGAAAAATATCCTTCTGCCTCAGAACTAATTGAAAGGTCAAGAATATCCATCAATTTTGAATCTCGCGTGTCGGTTCTTGCTCTCTATTTATATTGTTGCAGTCTTACTAGATACATGTTTTGTTCGTGCAGAGAGTACAAGATTCTCAACTTACTGGAATTCAATAGCAAAAGGAAGAGAATGACGGTTATAATCAAGGACGAGTCGGGAAAGATTCTTCTTCTTTGCAAAGGAGCAGACTCGTGCGTAAACTTTCTGTTCATTTTTTTTCTTCCCCTTTCTAAGAATAATTTCTTCAAATTTATGAAGATTTATTAATTGATTTTGTCATTTTATTTTTACAGACTCATTTTTGATAGACTGGCGAAGAACGGGAAAACTTTTCTAGAGGACACGACTAGACATCTGAATGAGTATGGAGAAGGAGGCTTGCGTACTTTAGCACTCTCATACCGAGTTCTTGATGAAGCTGAGTACTCATCTTGGAATGCTGAATTTCTCAAAGCAAAAACTACTATGGGGCCTGACAGAGAAATCCAATTAGAGCGAGTCTCGGAGATGATTGAGAAGGACTTGATTCTTGTTGGTGCAACTGCTGTAGAGGACAAACTACAGAGAGGGGTAAAGTTTTCACATAATTGTAGTATTAAACTCAATATCTTTGATTTTGTTTGCTTATCAGTCCTTCATTTGCACTCTTTCTCTACAGGTTCCCCAATGCATAGATAAGCTGGCACAAGCTGGCCTCAAGATTTGGGTTCTCACTGGAGATAAAATGGAAACAGCAATCAACATAGGGTATTATATCTCTATCAACACTAACTTAAAACATTTTCCGCTCCTCATACAAACTCATTGTTAAACTTTGTTGCTTGTAGATTTGCATGCAGTTTACTTCGTCAAGGCATGAAACAAATATGCATTTCGACAATGAACACAGACTTACTATCAAATGATGCAAAGAAGGTAGAGAGATGGTTTTGTTACACAAGTACCAGTGAAGGATTGGGATCTATTTTTTTATTCACGGGAAGCTGATTTCGTAGCAGGGTGTTTGTTTAAATTTGGTGCCTGAGCAAACAATGAAGGAGAACATTACGCTGCAAATCACAAATGCCTCTCAAATGATAGCGGTGGAAAAGGATCCTTTCGCAGCATTTGCTTTGATTATTGATGGGAAAGCTTTGACCTATGCCTTGGAAGATGATATGAAGCAACAGTTTTTGAACCTGGCCGTTGATTGTGCTTCAGTTATATGTTGCAGGGTGTCCCCCAAGCAAAAAGCACTGGTATTATGATTCACATTGTTTTCAATTAGTTGTTAACTATGCATTTATTCCATAATTGATCCTTGATTTCTCGTGTTTTAGGTGACTCGGTTGGTGAAAGAAGGAACAGGCAAGACAACACTAGGAATAGGCGATGGCGCAAATGATGTTGGCATGATTCAAGAAGCAGATATCGGTGTTGGCATCAGCGGCGTGGAAGGAATGCAGGTCAGCCATCAACTTAGTGTGATAACGATATATGACTTCAATTACTTACCATCATTTAACCTTTTGTATGTTTCCCCCAAAATTATCATTTGTGAGGATAATCATGTCTAATGACCATATTTATAACTTTTCTGGCAGGCTGTTATGGCCAGCGACTTCTCTATTTCCCAGTTCCGGTATCTAGAGAGGCTTCTTGTCGTCCATGGGCACTGGTGCTATAAGAGGATAGCGCAAATGGTAAGATAAAGAAGATGTGAATGCGTCTTTAGTACTGTTAACTCAATCATGCCGAATCTGTTTGTATGGTTGCAGATATGCTATTTTTTCTACAAGAACATAGCATTCGGCCTCACACTATTCTACTATGAGGCATATGCAAGCTTCTCGGGCCAAATGACCTATGATGATTGTATATGATACTATTCAATGTCCTCCTCACCTCAATGCCTGTAATATCACTAGGGGTCTTTGAGCAAGATGTTTCTTCTGAGGTTTGCCATCAGGTTAGTTAGTTGTCCAGGGTCGATCTTCACATAATATAGTACATCGAGTGATTTTCTTGTTTTGATACAAATTGTGGTACCTCTGCAGTTCCCAACTTTGTATCAGCAAGGAGCGAAGAACCTATTCTTCGATTGGTACAAGATCATCGGCTGGATGGCTAATGGAGTCTACGCGTCCCTTTCCACATTCTTTGTCACCGTGTGCTTGTTCTCCTCCTCGGCATCCTTCCCCAATGGCAAGCCTACAGACATGCCTTCCATGGGGACGACGATGTTCACTTTCATCGTCTGGGCTGTCAACATCCAGATTACCCTCAGTATGAGCCACTTCACATGGATTCAGCACGTTTGTGTGTGGGGAGCATTTTCGGTTGGTACTCTTTCGTGATCGCCTACGGCTGGCTATGCACGGGGAATTTCTACATGATATTTGTGGAAGCCTTGGCGCCGTCTCCAGCCTACTGGCTGGGGACAGTGCTGGTGGTCGTGTTCTGTAACCTCCCTTACTTCTTCCATATCGCCTTTGAGAGGATGGTGTGCCCCCTTGACCATCATGTGATTCAGGAGATCAAGTACTTCAAGGAGGATGAGAAGGACCATGAAATGTGGAAGAGAGAGAGGTCGAAGGCGAGGGAGAAGACCAAGATTGGGTTCACGGCGAGAGTGGATGCCAAGATCAGACATGTCAAGGGGAAGTTGCACAGGAGAGTCTCGAATTCGGATGGTCCACAACAGTCTTCTTAACAACATGTATCTTCTTGCTGCATTTGCTTATTCATGTTTGTTGGAACATATATCTTCTCGTTGCCAACAAAACCCCCCACATTCCATATTCCATATTTACGTGAATCAAAGTTATAATCTCCAGCAAAACTTCATAGAAATGTGGTAGGATACGAGGTCCTCTATGATCCAGACTCAAACCAAAAAGCCTAAGAATTCAACTCCAATGTGCATGAGATTGGAGTTCAACGTAAAGTGTGATCCTTTCTTTCCAACTGTCAACTTCGTCTGAGATATCTAATTTCGGCTGAAAGGATGACTTTCTACAAAATATCTATTTTCCTTTGGTCTCTCCTGCGATATATCGAAGTTAAAGTCAACTTAATTTAGTGGTTCTGTCAAGAGTGACTCCGTGGTTATTGCTGGGTTTATTTTTGGTCGTCATGTTTGTGGTGGTGTTCTTTTAGTTTAGAATTTTACACTTGTTAGCTTACTAATGCTGTTATTATGTACATTCAGTATGAGGTGATGTAAACTTTAAAGTGGGGTGCTTTTAATTACGAGCACTAAGTGTATGGCTCAAAGGTGGCCATGTGGCTGTGATGTGCTGGTTACAGGCTGAGAGATTATTGGTCCTCTAGCATGTCAAGGACACACACCCTAGATGTACAAACACACCACAAAGAGAGGAGACAAGGGTTTACGAGGTTCGACAAGAAGCCTACGTCTCCGAGGCAGAAGAGAGAGAGAGAGATCTATTGATATACAAAAGATTACAAGACGATTGCAATTAGTTCTCTCAAGAACTCACACAGAAAATCCTTAACCCTAAAGTGGGTTACATCCTCTATTTATAGGGAAGAGAAGAAAACCCCAAAATAACTCTAGGTCAGGTCCAGAATCAGTTCTGCCGATCCAAATGTGCGGTCGACGCCCGGTCGACCGACCCAAGTGTGTGGTCGACCGCCCGGTCGACCGCTCAATGCCCTCTGTCATTTGAGAACTTACTGGAAATGTCGACCGAGCCAACTGGGTTCCTCTCCTCGTCCAACATCGAACGACCGGGCAGTCGACCAATCCAAGCCTTATGCATGTCGGTCGACCGCCCAGTCATCCGAAATCCTGTCATAGAGTTAAAAAACTCTATCTTCTATTTTTGCCCTCTCTCTACATTCTCCACCTCGGTGAAGATTTTTCAAATCTAAGCCGAACTCCTATGAACTCTGGGCGAAATCGACACACGATCTCGGCTTGAGCTTTCCGGGCGAAATCGACGCACGATCTCGACTTCAGCAATCTCGTCGAAATTGACACACGATCTCGGCGAAATGACACACGATTTTGGCTTCAGCGATTGGATTGCACCATTATGGATGCCTATATACCCCCTACCTAAGAGATCAAGCCTCTCATAGTTCATTCAAATGAGCTTCATCGAGCTCAAGCAACCGGAAAGATTCGGAGCAAAGTTTTGCAATGATTGAACTTGACTCGGGAACCATCTTTGTAAGCATGTCTGTGGGATTGTCTTTGGTGTGAATCTTCTTTACCTCGATATCTCCATCTTCAAGAACATCCCGCACAAAGTGGTATTTGACATCAATATGCTTCGTTCTCGCATGATGAATTGGTTTTTCGCTAGGTAGATAGCACTCATGCTATCACAATGAACCCACAAAAAGTCTTGTTCGATTTTCAAGTCATCCATCAAGCCCTAAAGCCAAACTGCTTCCTTTACGGCCTCTGTCAGAGCCATGTACTCTGCTTCTATCGTTGACAGAGCCACTGTAGACTATAAAGTACAATGCCAACTCACTGGTGTCTGCGACAAGGTAAAAACATACCCTGTAGCGGACTGGCGCTTGTCAAGATCTCCAACATAATCAGAGTCCACATAACCTGTGCACTCCTGCTTACTTACAACATCCTTCTCAAAAATCAAACCAACATCTACGGTATCTTTGATATACCGCAGAATCCATCTTACAGCCTCCCAATGATCCTTTTCAAGATCATGCATGTATCTCGATACCATGCTCACAGCTTGTGAAAAATTCGGTCTCGTGCACACCATAGCATACATAAAACTACCAACTGCACTGGCGTATGGAACGTGAGACATGTACTCACGATCATCGATAGCCTTCGGAGACATTCTAGCTAAAAGCTTAAAGTGGGGCCAACAGACTACTCACAGACTTAGTTTTATCACCAATCAGAAACTTCTGAAGCACCTTCTGCAAGTAAGCCTTCTGAGTCAAACTCACTCTCCCCTTCACTCTGTCTCTTTCAATTTTCATACCTAGTATCCTCCTAACTTCTCCCAGATCTTTCATTTCGAACTCGCAAGATAATTGTACTTTCAACTTATCTATCAATGATCTGTTCTTAGAAGTTATTAGCATATCATCTATGTACAAGAGTAGATAGATATACTCGCCGCTCGGTAGCTTGCGAAAATAAACGCATGGGTCATGTAAGTTCCTGGTGTAACCATAACCACACATAAACTTGTTGAAGCGCTTGTACTACTGTCTCGGTGACTGCTTCAGTTCATATGGCGACTTCTCAAGTTCACACACCAACTTCTCCTTCCCTATAACTTTAAACCCCAACGGTTATGTCATGTAGATCTCTTCTACAAGATCGTCGTGCAGGAAGGCGGACTTCATATCAAGCTAATCCTGCTCATAATTATATTGTGCTGCAAGTGCTAACATTATATGAATGGAAGAGTGCTTCACAACAGGTGAGAACACCTCATTGTAGTTTATACCCTCCCTCTGAGCATTGTCCTTGGCTACCAATCTGGCCTTGTAACGCACAATACCATCCGAAAATCCTTCTTTTTTTTGCATAAACTCATTTGCATCTAATGGCTTTCTTTCCTTTGGGCAACTCTGCGAGTTTCCATGTGTCATTGACATGGAGAGACTTAATCTCCTCCATCATAGCCTTCCTCTACAATTCAGACTCAGAACTTAACTCTGTTTCTCTAAATGTACTTGAAAACTATCTTTCATGACCTCTACTGGAAGTGCATAGGCCACTACCATATCCCAAAAACGAAGAGGTTTTCATATATTTCTTTTGGGCTTGCGTGCGACAATTGAATCCGAGACCTGACTGTTGGCCCAAAGGCTCATCACTCTAGTTTTGATGATGATTAACTCATGTAGTTATAGTACTAATGATCTTGTGTTTAATCAGTCTCAGATATATGATCAAGATCTTAGTAGGTGTTTAGCTTCAACAAAGAATTTCAAGTCAAGTTTTGAAGCTAGCACATGTTGATTCAAAAGTTTATGCATCAAGACCACATCAAGTACTCAAAAGAAATCTAGCTCATTAGATCAAAGTTTTAGACCAAGTCAAGAAGGAGAAGAAGATTTTCAAGTGAAGACCTTCAAGAGAAGACTTGTGTCTAGGTTTGTTTTTTGTTAAGATTTTGTTTTAGATAAAATGTAAATGATAGATTAGTTGGTGGATTGCTCAAGTATTATATACACTCACACACAAGATTTAGACGAGTTTCTATAAAAGAGTTTTCATTTTGAAAAAAATACCATTTTGGTTTTTGGAGCTTCATATATACATGTGTTTTAACCAAAACTATTTTAGAGCTTAATGTTAAAAATATAGATATTTCATCATATATGTGTAATAGATCATATCCATACATACTAAGCTTTAAAAGTATTTAAAATATCTTATTTTTGTATTTGAAAAGTTTTGAAAAAATCGTTTTGAAAAAATACAGATTTTGTTTTAAGCCAAAATTTTTAAGTCACAAAAATAGTTCAAAATATTTGTAACATGTTTTGATTTTACTCAAACATGTTTGTATATCAAAGTATAATACTGAACTTATTTTTGTAGATTTTTAGAGAATTTATCAGATTTTATTAAAGTCAAAAGGTCAAGTTTTTAATCCCCATAATTGCTTGGACTGACCTTCGGTCGACCGGACGGTCGACCGGATAAGAAGTCAGTCGATCGCTCCGGTCAACCGATGTGCACAGGTTAAGCCGATCGATCGCACGGTCGACCGCCAGAGAGTGTCTGCTCTCTGGAAATGGCTCGGTCGACGGGGCGATCGACCGCTAGGCCATTGCCCAGTTGGCGGTTGACCGGCCGGTCGACCGACCTTCCAAACGGTCGGAAATCCGACCGTTGGTGGTCGACCGTCAGCAGTCAGAACTGCTGAGTTGGCTTCCAACGGGCAGATTTTTGATGCCCATAAAAGAGGCTTCACTTGAGCTGTTTTAAACAAGATTTTTAGAGAGTTTCAAAGCCAGTTTTTTCTATCTATTGTAGAGGTTTTCTCCACTTGTTTTAGTGCTAATACTTTCATATCAAAAGGAGAGTTCTACAAGAGTGTTTTCAAAAAGATTCTTTCAGTTTTTCACCACATATTCAATCCTTATTTTTCTCACACATACTTGAGCTTTCCATTACTAAATCCATCCTATAGGAGAGTTGTTGTGAGAGTGATTTTAGGTGATCAAAGTATTGTGATCACCAAAGTTCTCATTCTTGTTTTGAGGAGGCAGACTTGCGGGTTCGCGTTGTTTCGAGTTCTAGTGAGAGCTCGGTATAGAGGTGCGGCCTCGGCAAGCTTGCGTGTTTGCGTGTGTTATTCTTGCGGGAACAAGAGAGGGACTAGAGAGTCCAAAGGAGTTCTAGTGTGAACTCGCTTGTAGGTGTTGCGGCACCGAGTGATCCGGTGGGATCGTTTTTAGTGAAAATCCTTCATAATGTTGAAGGCGGGGACGTAGAACAAGTGTGCTCAAACCTCAAAACAAATCTCCCGTGTTTGCGATTGCTCTCTCTCTATCTCTCACTTGTCTTCATTTCTTACTTATGCTTATTGCTCATATCTTTACTTGCTTCATATATTTGTGCTTATATTGTTATATGCTTGGGGATTGGTTGCTCACACTTGTATTCAACCAAGAGAGTCAAAGCGGCACCTCAACTCTTATCTAGAGGAATCTTGAGGAGATAATCCAGAGCCCTTCGTGGGAAATTCGGCTACACTCTTAGGTTATACTTGGTGTGTTGTGCTTAAGAATTTTTAGTTTGCATAAATAATTTTAATTCCGCTTTAAGTCACCATTAGATTAGCTAGTCACCTATTCACCCCCCTCTATGTGATTTCAATTGGTATCAGAGGCAAGTGCTCTTGATTTGGGTCTAACAACCTTGAGTTAAAAATCCTCATTTATAACTAATCACAATATTGTCTACACACACATGGATTTGATGTCACCTCCCACTTTTGACATTCTTAACATTCAAACTTGAAAAGTTAAGATGTTCATGTACCTCAAAGCCTTAGGCATTCATGTTTATTTTGCCACTATTAAAGATTCTTATTGTTTAAATGGCAAAAATATTGAGGTTAATGCAAAAGCCATCCATGCTTTAAAGAATACCCTAAATAATGAATATTTATCTAGGGTTGCTAATCTTGATTCAGCTTTTGTAGTTTGGAACATTATAGTCTCCCTTGGTGAACAAGAACAATACTATGCGGAGAGCGACTCGGATGATTGGAAGTAAGGCTTCCAACGTATGCTATATGGTCCAAGGGGATAACCCCCTTGAGGTAAACTCTGAATCCGAGCTTGATGAGGATGTTGATATGCCATATGATGAACTTTCATCTTTTTGTCAACAACTCCTTGAAAAATATAATTTGCTTAAAAAGGAAAATAAGAATTTGAAAAAGAAATATGACTCCATTTTAGAAGAAAATGATTCTTTTAAAAATAAAGTTGCATGCATTGTAAAAGAAAATGAATTTTTAAAAAATGAGAATATTTCCTTATCTTCAAAATTAAATGATCTTTGTGAAGGAAATAATTCTTTGAAAAATAAAATTAGTTTGGTGGAAAAATAAAAAGAAGTTACTTTAAATGAAAACAACTCTTTGAAAAGAAAAGTTATTTCAAAAGAAAAAGAAAATGTTTCTAAAAAGAAAAGGAATAATGATTCTCATTCTCACCATGCTTTACATGCCACTATTGATCAAAATGAGATTAAATTTTTGAAAAAAAAATAGATTGTTTGAGCTCAACTTTGAGAAATTGTGCATTTAACTATAAAAGATTGAAAAGCTTATTTCAAAAAAAAACAAGTTCCACATGCTCATGCACATCACCCACAACATGCATATGCACAATTTGCACGTAATGGTCACACTCATACACATATACATGCTAGAGTGTACAAGTGTACACATTGCGGCCGCAAAGACCATTTAGCAAAATTTTGTTATGATAGAGTAAATTCTATTAATTTTGCTAATAAAAATGTTTGGGTTCCGAATAAGACTAACCCCCGTGGACCCAAAAGAAAATGGGTACCAAAGTCCCCATCTTGTTTGTTTGATGTAGATATGGGCTCTCACATGACGTGAGAGGGTTGGTGCCTTGGTGGTGGATGCATGGGATCAAATGAACACTACAAATTGATGCACCGCTATCAAGGAAGTTTCGGTGGGAAGACCACCATGTTTGGAGACTTAGAGTATAGTGCTTGTGATTTTGATAATCTAGACTCCATTTAGTTTACAGGCTTTTATATTTGATGATTTTTTTGGCATGTTTTTAGTTTTTGTTAAAATAATCATATTTTGTGCTTTATGTGGTAAATACTTGTTTAGATATAATTTTTATCAAAACTTGTGTATATACTTGTACAAGTAGTGAGCAACATTTGTTCATATATGTTTGCACTTTATTGCTCATTTGTACTCATTACATGCACTTGTATAGCCTAATTTTGATGATTACCTCATTTATACATATTTTGCCTATTTTCATGTTTTTACTTCATGTATATGTAATTTCTTGTTCAAAACTAATAAATATACATGTATACCCTTGTGTCACTTGCCTTCATGCAAACACTATTATGGACTTTTTTTATGTTTGGGATATGTATGCATATTGTTAGCTTTGGATAAATCATACATATGCCTTGAAGTTTGTTTTTAATGAAAATAAATTTTCATGTTTTTCATATTTTTGATAAAAAGAAATTCATGTTTATCTTAAGCCACATTGATTATTTCATGAAAATGCTATTTACATGATTTTTGTACACTCACACTTCATTGTTTACTCATGACATTGTCTTCATGAGAAGTTTTGAGATTTATAGATTTCGAGTGTCAATACTTATGTATTTGATACGATTCATGATACACATATGTTTTATTTTCATGTTTGAAGGATCTTTAACTAGTTTTTCAAAAATTACTTTTAACTAGTTAGTTATTCTTCATGTGGTAGAGTTTTCAAACGTGTTATAATTATTTTCAAACTTATTTTTGAAAACCCATACCCATCAAAGGGCGAATGGATGGGGGACCATGCCTTGTATGCTCAAATTACATATCTTTCATCATGTGCATGAAAAGAGTGAATCTTTATGAGTAATACACTTGCTTCTCATCATATTTTCAATTGGTATCACAATTGACATTTTTTTCATATACTCATAATTTGTTTCTATATATGTATGCTTTGAATTTTAAATAATATCAATTTTCATTGGTATTTTCATTTTCATATATATATATATATATATATATATATATATATATATATATATATATATATATATATATATATATATATATATGATTTGATTGTGCTTGATTTACAAGACATTTACATATTTAAAGCACAAAGTATATTTATGTAAAACTTAATTTAAATTTTGATTTCAATTGGTATTTCAATTGGTACTTTAATAAGCTTATGTATTATTTTCATTTGGTGTTTTTATTAGTATCAATATTTATAATATACTTCAATTGGTATCAATATGTTTCAATTTCAAATTGGGTTTAAATTTCATTTGGTATCAATATGTTTTTCCTATTTTGTATCAAAAATTTACCATATATGTCAATTGGTATCAAAATATAAATATTTTCTTTCATTGGTATTAAAATGTACAAATGTTTCAATTTCAATTGGTATCACAAATTTCCTATTTTATATGGTATAATCATCTTGTGATATCTCATATTGATTTGTTGATTTAAGAAAAATTCAAAATCTGTATTGTTTATTTACAATTGGTATCTTAAAATTTTGTTTATGTACAAATGGTATCTCAAAATTTGTGTAAGTATTATAACAATTTGTATTAAAAATGTTTTGATATGTCTTGCCTATATGCAAGGGGAGCTTAACATCTCTTCTATATAGATTCATATTGAGTGTATCTTATATTGAGGAGGTTGACATTTCTTCTTTATGAGATACACGTGTATAAGGGGAGCTTCACATCTCCACTTATGCATTATATATTATGCTTTATGTGAGTTAGGGTTTGTCATCCCAACTTCATGTAATGCATGTATGCAGGGAAGCTAACTTAGCGTCTTCCTCTTCATGAATGTATATCGCATATATATCCTTATGATTGATTTTTTTTTAACCTCTTTGTTGATGATTGACAAAAAAGGGGAGAAAATTTTGAGTTTATATATGCATATTTGAGTTTTTACATATATTGAGTTTATGTATCTTATGTTTTACAAAATGGGGAGAATGATTTTGATAGTTTAAACAAAAAGGGGGAGAAAGTTTTTGGGAAAAGAATTTTGGATGATTGCATGTTTCTCTCACCTTATTAATGCATATATATTTGTTTAGTTTCATATACTTTATTGCAATATCTCTATGTTTATTATTATGCATGAGTTAAGGGGAGCTTCTATGAAGCTTGGCTTTAATCCATGCATATATAACTCCATGAGTTTTGTCATCATTAAAAAGGAGGAGATTGTTGGCCCAAAGGCCCATCACTCTAGTTTTGATGATGATTAACTCATGTAGTTATAGTACTAATGATCTTGTGTTTAATTAGTCTCAGATATATGATCAAGATCTTAGTAGTGTTTAGCTTCAACAAAAGATTTCAAGTCAAGTTTTGGAGCTATCACGTGTTGATTCAAGGACTTATGCATCAAGAACACATCAAGTACTCAAGAGAAGTCTAACTCATTGGATCAAAGTTTTGGACCAAGTCAAGAAGGAGAAGAAGATTTTTAAGTGAAGACCTTCAAGAGAAGACTTGTGTCTAAGTTTATTTTTTGTTAAGATTTTATTTTAGATAAAATATAAAGGATAGATTAGTTGGTGGATTGCTCAAGTATCATATACACTCACACAAGATTTAGATGAGTTTCTATAAAAGAGTTTTCATTTTGAAAAAATACCGTTTTGATTTTTGGAGCTTCATATATACATGTGTTTTAACCAAAACTATTTTAGAGCTTACAAAAATATAGATATTTCATCATATATGTGTAGTGGATCATATCCATACACACTAAGTTTTAAAAGTGTTTAAAATATCTTATTTTTGTATTTGGAGAAGTTTTGAAAAAATCGTTTTGAAAAAATACAGATTTTGTTTTAAGCCAAAATTTTTAAATCACAAAAATAGTTCAAAATATTTGTAACATGTTTTGATTTTACTCAAACATGTTTGTATATAAAAGTATAATACTGAACTTATTTTTGTAGATTTTTAGAGAATTTATGGGATTTTATTAAAGTCAAAAAGTCAAGTTTTTAATCCCCATAATTGCCTGGACTGACCCTCGGTCGACCGGACAAGAAGTCGGTCGACCGCTCCGATCGACCGATGTGCACAGACGTTCACAGGTTGGGCCGGTCGACCGCCAGAGAGTGTCTGCTCTCTGGAAATGGCCGGTCGACCGGGCGGTCGACCGCTAGGCCATTGTCCAGTTGGCGGTCTACTGGCCGGTCGACCGGCCTTCCCAACGGTCTGACCGTTGGCGGTCGACCGTCAGCAGTCAGAACTAACTGAGTTGACTTCCAACGGGCAGATTTTTAATGCCTATAAAAGAGGCTTCACTTGGGCTGTTTTAAACAAGATTTTTGGAGAGTTTCAAAGCCAGTTTTTCCTATCTATTGTAGAGGTTTTCTCTAGTTGTTTTAGTGCTATACTTCCATATCAAAAGGAGAGTTTTATAAGAGTATTTTCAAAAAGTGATTCTTTGAGTTTTTCACCACATATTCAATCCTTATTTTTCTCACACATACTTGAGCTTTCCATTGTTAAACCCATCCTATAGGAGAGTTGTTGTGAGAGTGATTTTAGGTGATCAAATTATTGTGATCACCAAAGTTCTCATTCTTGTTTTGAGGAGGCAGACTTGCGGGTTCGCGTTGTTTCGAGTTCTAGTGAGAGCTCAGTGTAGAGGTGCGGCATCGGCCAACTTGCGTGCTTGCGTGTGTTGTTCTTGCGAGAACAAGAGAGGGACTAGAGAGTCCAAAAGAGTTCTAGTGTGAATTCGCTTGTAGGTGTTGCGGCACCGAGTGATCCGGTGGGATCATTTTTAGTGAAAATCCTTCATAGTGTTGAAGGCGGGGATGTAGAGCAAGTGTGCTCGAACCTCAAAACAAATCTCCCGTGTTTGCGATTGCTCTCTCTCTCTATCTCTCACTTGTCTTTATATTTTGCTTATGCTTATTGATTATATCTTTACTTGCTTGATATATTTGTGCTTATATTGTTATATGCTTGGGGATTGTTTGCTCACACTTGTATTCAACCAAGAGAGCCAAAGCGGCACCTCAACTCTTATTTAGAGGAATCTTGAGGAGATAGTTCAGAGCCCTTCACGGGGAATTCAGTTACACTCCTTAGGTTATACTTGGTGTGTTGTGCTTAAAAACTTTTAGTTTGCATAAATAGTTTTAATTCCGCTTTAATTCACCATTAGATTAGCTAGTCACCTATTCACCCCCTCTAGGTGATTTCACCGACCCTCTGGCTCCAGATCCTTAATCACATCATTTGTATCTTTTTCTTCTTGTACATGAAGCTCGAACTGTGTTACAACAGTCGGTACCCCAAACGATACATTACTATTTGGAGATGGTAAAAATGCATCACTCTCCACCCTTTG
This sequence comes from Agave tequilana, assembly GCA_038442645.1. Taxonomy (NCBI): domain Eukaryota; kingdom Viridiplantae; phylum Streptophyta; class Magnoliopsida; order Asparagales; family Asparagaceae; genus Agave; species Agave tequilana. The sequence goes on from JAVJIF010017444.1 coordinate 47,452, forward strand.
CGATATTTCCTCAGTCTAATCACTCTCCACCTGCTGAGTGATAGGTCGTAAAAAATGTATATTTATTACTACATTTACTATCATATTTCCATATTTATTATTATAATTATGCACTATTACTAATGTTTTATTATTTATTGTGTGCAGGCCTTGGGTAATTAAAAATAAAGAAATAAAAGCCTGAATGAAGCCCAAAAAGCCCATGTGCAAGCCCATGTGTAAAAATTGTAGTAATTTAGAAGTTTCTTATTATCTAACCTAATCTAAACTTAGATTTTTAAATTCTTTATTTAAAATCTAAGGGAGGAAAAGAAAGGATAAGAAAGAACTCCTAATTGCTAAAAGAAGAGGAAAGGGATGGACTTCTACTCAACCCTAATTGCTTGCAGAAAAAGGCTAAAGATAAAAGGAGAAGAATGCAAAGATAAAAATTCAAAAAATTCGGATTCAGACTGTACACATTTTAGTATTCAGATCATAACTTTTGCTACAGATATGCAAATCCAATGATTTAAGATGCTCCAGAAATAAGATTTGAAGGCCTACAACTCTTATGTTGATCAAACTTTCCAATTCAGTTAGCAGATAAGCCATATTCGGCGATCAACATGATAACAAGTTACAGGACAGAATTGAACTTCTATGGATAAGTTAAAACAAGTTTGGAGATAAAAGAAGAATTCAAATTAAGAAATATTTTGCTCCTCTTATCTTCATACGCTTCTTATCCTCTGGTTTTCTCCTATAAATACCCCTGCATAGCAACAGAGGAAGGGCAGATCTCAAGAACAGCGAAGTACAGAGTTAAATCTAGGATTTTTCTTAGGCTAACTTGTAGATTGTAGTTTAGGTTTTTATTTTCTTTTTGTAATTTTTATTTTTCCTTTATGTAACTGAGAGGAGAGGATGCTTTCATGGAGGAAGAAGATCATGCTTGTACTGAGGTGACATCGGTGTAAGTCAAACTTTTCCTCCATTGTTAATAGAATCAACTCAAGGTTTGTTTTTGTTCTTCTATTCTTGTTTTATTTTTGTTCTTCTATTCTTGTTTTATTTTATTGTTTCTCTCTGATTTCTTGCAAACTATGAGATCTGATCGCTTCGAGACTGATTAGCCGAAGAAGTGCCCTTGATGGCCTATGGTGATGAACAAGCCTTCTCTTGCTAGTATAGTTTGTCTTTTCTTTTCGTAGTATAGATCGAGAAGGGGGAAGATCCTATACGCCATGCTTGAATGCCTTTAAAGATAAGGTAAGTAGTTGCAATGGATCAAAGGTAAACAGGGCAGAAAAGGTAGGTATGTTTTTAGTTTTCTTTCTTTTATTTCTGTAGATTAAATCACCAACACTTCATCTTCCAACTCTTTCTTTCCCAACTCATTGTAAATATCGCTCCTATTCCTAATCAGACTTTAACTATTATTTTCTTATTTTCCTTTTAATAACTAAAAGAATAATTTTTTAGAGAACTTGCTAAACAAGCTTCCATCGCTAGTCCTTCCCTGTGGATCACGACCCGCATAGCCATTGCTACAGCGGATAAAATTGAGCACCTTGCACATCTTTATTTCTAAATCTAAAATTCATTATTTTGTATGCAGGTAAAATCTCAATCACTGAGGCTTGAAGTCTTTATCATAGAAGACTCATCAAAAGTGACATCTCTACTCAGAACTATCTTTCGATTATCAGAGTTCCATAGCTTGTATCCTTTTACTCCTCTTTTGAACCCCAAAAATACGGCCTTTGTTGCTCGTGGCTCCAACTTTCCATCACTCACATGATAATAAGCTAGACATCCAAACACAGAGAGCATGTCATAATCTGTAGCAGTTTTGCCCGATTACATTTCCATTGGAGTCTTTCCTCCTATCGCAGATGATGGCAATCTATTTATAAGATGACTCGCATAAGTCATCGCTTCAGCCCTAAAGGACTTGTTCAGTCCACTATTTGATAACAAGCACCGTATCTTCTCCAGTAAGGTACGGTTAAATCTTACTGCCACCCCATTCTGTTGTAGAGTTTCTCTAACTGTGAAGTGTCACTCAATGCCTTCATCAAGGCACAACTGCAGAAATTGATCACTCTTGTACTCTCTTTCGTTATCGAACCAGAGTATTTTTTTTTTTTTTGCCGGCAACTCGATTCTCCTTCTCACTCCACAAAGATACCTAGGACTTCGCTTTTATGTGACATGATGTACACCCAATTCCGCCTAGAGTAATCATTCACAAAAGGAGAAAAAATAGTGTTTTCCTCCTAGAGATACATTCTTAGAGGGACCCCAAATATTTGTATGCACATAATTAAGAATTCCCTTTGTACGGTAAATCGCGGTGCCAAACTTCACCTTGGTCTTCTTGCCCAATACACAGTGCTTACAGAATTTCAAATTGCAGGTCTTCGTACCCTTCAATAAGCCTTGTTTTGCCAAGACTTGTATAGACTTCTCACCTAGGTGACCAAGTCTCATATGTCATAACTGAGTAATATCTACATCTGAAACAACTGAAGTAGTTAAAAAACATGTGACTATACTGTCTTTGATCCCCTTCATCACAACAAAGGATCCTTTCGTGACCTTGAGAATTTCATTCTCCGACGTCATCTTGAGCCCTTTCGACTCCTCCAACTGAGATGATGTTCTTCTTCATCTGAGGAACATATCTCACATCCATCAAATCCCTAACCACACCATCAAACATCTTGATTCGAACGGTACCTATCCCAATCATCTGACATGCAGCTGTTGGCCCAAAGGCCTTCCACTCTAGTTTTGATGATGATTAACTCATGTAGTTATGTGTACTAATAATCTTGTGATTTTAGTTTCAGATCATTAACCAAGATATTAGTTGGTGTTTAGCTTCAACAAGATGATTTGGAAGCTTGCACATGTTGATTCAAGAGCCCGCGCATCAAAGATATATATAGCACTTGCCCGGTGAATCAAGAGTTTTTGGATCGAGCCGACTTGGAGATTGCGCTCTAACTTGGAGTTTGCGCTCTACAAGAAGACTTAGGTATCCATAGTTTTAGTTTGGGTTTAGATCCTAATTGTAAAGATTAGTATAGTATGATAAGCTCAAGTTCACAACACACACGTTTCATGTTTTGGTTTTCGGTTTTAGATTTAACCGATCTTGGTTTTCATGAATAGATTTTATATCAAAACAAGTTTACATGGTTTATGTATATTAGATTTGTTCTATATACATGCATGCTTCAATTGTTTAAACAAACTTAGTTTGATAATCTACTTCATGAGTTTTTATGTTTTGATATTTATAACAAAACATATTTTTGGACTTAATGACAAAAATCATGATATATACATGTTTCATGTATATTGGATTTCTATCCATATGCATCATGCTTCAAAATGTTTAAATATCATAGTTTTGTATTATGGATGAGTTTTGGACAAAAGGTATTCTCTATTCAAGATTCCAAGTTTTAGAAAATACAAGTTTTGATTTTTGATAAAAATAATATGCTACAAAAATAGTTCATGTTGATTGATATTTGAGCTAAACTTTTTATCACAAGTTTATATATCAATGCTAAATGCAAAAACTATTTTTGGGGATTTTTACAAGAGTTAAAAGATTTATTGGAATATTTTTTACCTCAGTTTTCTGACCTATTTCCTGCCTGCCAGGCAAAGTCGGTCGACTGCACGGTCGACCGCACCAAGTAGCCAGTCGACCGGGCGGTCGACCGACGTGCACAGAAACGTGCACGCTGGCTACAGCCTTGGCCGGTCGACCGAGCGGTCGACCGACTGAGAGCTATTTGCTCTCGGTTTGTTTGGGTCGACCGGGCGGTCGACCGGGTGTTGCAACGTTCAAAAATTTGAACGTTGGGCGGTCGACCGGCCGGTCGACCGACAGGGCAAAACTGGCAAAAATAGCTGCCAACGGCTAGTTTCCAATTCTGCCTATAAATACCCCATTTGCAAGAGTTTTTCTCTAAGGTTTTTGGTGCGAATTTTTTCATACTCTCTGGTGTTTTTGCTGCAATTAAAAGAAGTTTTTGAACTCATATTGAACAATCTATTTTTAGGTTTTTGCTAGGGTTTAGAAAATCAAAGAAGAGGTTTTTGGGAAAAGCTTTTGATTGAACTTCACCATCTTGATTTTTATTGTTTTCCCAAGGATTTTTCTTTGTGATTTTGATTTTCATTCCATTGGTTTTCTCCACACTTGAGCTAAAATCTACTATCTTCTCTATAGGATTTTGTGTGGGAAAAAGAGATTGTTTTGTGGTTGTTGTTTGAAACCACTAAGTTGTAAACCCAATTCTTGCTTTGTGCCATTTCCCTCATTGTGTTGAGGAGGTTGTGCAACTTGGGTTGTGAGGTGTTTTGTGTAAGCTTGGTGCTAATCCCTCAAGTTGTGAGGTGATTGTTTGTTGGATTGAAGGAGTGCCTCAAGGAGGAGGTTGTGTTTGTAAGGAAGGGAGTTGGGAACTCCTTATAATTGTGATTGCCCTAAATCCTCGGTGGAGGTTCCCTTTGTGGGAGTCCTTTGTGGACAAGCTAGTGGATTGGAAATCCTTCGTGTGTCGAAGGCGGGGATGTAGAGCTGGGTGCTCGAACCTCGGAACATATCTCTTTATTTGCGCTTGATCCATTGACTCTTGCTCTCTCTTTACTTTGTGCAAATTGTTATATCTTGTACTTGCTTGTGTGTGCATCATTATAGTAATTGCAATTAGTTTTTAAATTTCGCATTAAGTTCACTAGATTAGCATCGTCACCTATTCACCCCCCCTCTAGGTGACTTTTCAATTGGTATCAGAGCTAGTGCTCCTGATATTTAGGTTTAACCACCTAGGAGTGATCTTGGTTTGCTAATCTTCATTTGCATTATCATTTGCACTCATACTAGTTTGCACTCATGGCTAGCCCTCCTATGTTTGACCATTTTAGACTTGATGCTTGGAAGGTGGACATGACTAGGCATTTAAAAACTCTAGGTCATCTAGTTTATCAAGCCATCACTATAGAAACCCTCCCTAATAGTAGCAAGCATAAGAAGGCCAATGCATTAGCACTTAGGGCACTTAGAGCATCTCTAAATGAACATTTATTACATGTTTTTGATCGTTATGATTCGGCTTTTGCAGTTTGGAGCATCTTGACTTCTCCCGAGCTTCCAAGGATTATCAACAAGATGAGGAGATCTAAGATAGAAAAGTCCGAAGAGCAATGCCTCATGGTCCAAGGGAAGAACTCCCTTGAGGTACAATCGGATTCTCAAATAGATGATAGTTCTAGTTCCTATTGTCATGGATGTTTTGAAGTTCAAACTTTGAATATGGAACTTGTTCAAAAGTTTGAGAATTTGTTAGAAGAACATGATTTGTTGAAAGATGATAATCTTGTTTTAAAAAATGAATTAAAGAATTTATGCTCTAATTTTGAATTGTTGTTGCAAGAGAAGGAAGAGATTGCAAGTGAATGTGACTCACTTAAATCTCAACTCGAACTTGCTTTAAAGGAAAATGAATTTTTGAAAAACAAAAATGATTGTGATGATGTTGTAAAGCACAATGAGATTTTATCTTCAAAATTGGATTTTACTTTTAAAGAAAATATCACCTTGAAAAATAATATTGATACTATTACAAAAGAATTGGATTTGGTTTTGAATAAAAATAAATCTTTGCAAAATGATATTGATATTCATGTTTGTCATGCTAGTGTAGCTTCTACTTCTTGCACACCTATAGCATGCTCCACTTTGTCTTCTAGCATTGAAAATGATATAAATTTGTTAAAGAAAAGTGTTAATTGTTTGGGCTCCACTTTGAGCCATTGTGCCATGAATCACTCACGTTTGGAATCCTTGGTTCGCAAGAAACAAGTTCCAACCTTGCATGCACACCCATCACGGCATACACATGCTTTTCATGATCATCACCATCATATGTATGCTCACGTGTACACATGTACACATTGTGGTCGAAAAGGCCACCTTACTAGATTTTGTTATGATCACATTTATCATGAAAATTTAGCAACTAATTTTGTTTGGGTTAGAAAAGATACTAACCCCTGTGGACCCACAAAGAAATGGGTACCAAAGACCACCTCTATACTTTTTGATGTAGGAGGGAGCTCTCGCAAAACGTGAGAGTGTTGGTGCCTTGGAGTGGATGCGTTCCGTGCCTAAAGAGAACCATTTGGATGCTTCACTCTCAAGGAGAATTGGTGGGAGGACCACCGGGTTTTGGAGACTTGAAAAGTTGCCTCTTCGGTTTTGATAACAATCCCTTACTCCATTTAGTGTTTACATGCTTTCTATGATCATCTTTTATAGCATGTTGTGTTTTATTGTTCATTATGCTTTGTGCCATGTTCATTAGATTAAGGTTGTACATGTTTAGCCACTTGAGCACCCATGCTTCATATGGATCTATATTTAGTGCCTCACCTTATTTAGACTAACATGTATGCTCTAGATCTAATGCACATGCATTTGCATAATGATCATATGATGTTCTATAACTTTCGTTTTAATATCTCATGTTTTGAATAGTATGTTTATTGCAATACATGTTTTGAAATTTGAAATCACCATTGTTTATATGAATCCATATTTTGTGTTTTCACAATTGTTTTGATGTATATCATGATCTTTATAGCATGTGAATTTACATAATGATCATTTTTAGAATATCATTGATTTATGACTCATTTTATGCTTTATGATATGAATATATGCTTAGATGTTAGTTTTCATTAAAACTAGGATTTATACTTGTACATAGAATGGGCCACAAGTAAATCTTTATATGTTTGTGCTTGAATGCCGATTTGTACCCATTAGATGTTCTAGTATAGTCTAGTTTTGATGATTCATGCATTCAAACATGTGTTCCTATTTTTGATGTGTTTTCTATGATAAAGTGTTTTGACTTCATGTATATGTCTATTTTGCCAAACCTTAAGATATACATGTATGCCCCTTGAGTCATTTGCTTTTCATGCAAATCTATATTTTGGACTCAATTGTGTTTAGGGATATGTATGTATACTTTTATTTTGTCAAAACATACATATACCTTGGAGTTTAAATTGTTATGATGATTTTCATGTCTTTGAGGAAATTTCCTTTAATGAAGATTTAGTTTTTCATGTGTTCATATTTTAAAGAAAATTCAATCGAGCTTGATTATCTATTTTCATGATGATATGTTTCTCACATCACTTGTACACTCACCTTATTTTAATGTTTTCTCATAATTTCATTTTCATGAGTACTATTGGTGCCATATAGATTTTGAGTGTTTAGTGATCATGTGATTTTCATGTTTCATGAAAAATATTTTTGTTATTCCTTACTTGAAGGATTTCGTACTAGTTAACAAGTTTTCCATTTAACTAGTTGCGATATTCCTTTCTTTGGTAGTGATTTTCAAACGAACTATAATTTCAAATCTATTTTGAAAACCCCTACCATCTAAGGGTGGTTGGATAGGAGATCATGTTCATGTATGCTTTATAATGAAAATCATTTTTAAACTTGCACATGATTGGGTGGTAGTTGATATGAGATATACACTTGATCTTATTGTTGTTTCAATTGATATCATTGAATTCTTTCAATTTGGTATCAATCTTGACATCCTTTTGTATACTCATATATGTTTTGTTTTATATATGTATGCTTACACTTCATATATTATCAATTTCAATTGGTATCTATTTCTTACATACATATATAGATGATTTATTTGTGCTTCAAGATATCACAAATTTTGTTTATAATAAGCTTGATTTTTTTTTTAATGACCATCATTTTCAATTGATTCAATTTTCAATTGGTATCTTTATACAAGCATTATCATTATCTTGCTTATGCTAAGCTTGAGCTTTAACATTATTTCAATTGACTTAGTTTTCAATTGGTATTTAGTTTACCATTGGTTTTGTTTCCCACTCCCTAACTTTATAATGAAAAATGATTAAAGAATGATTATTGATTTTTAATTGGTTTCATTTGCTTATAAAGATAAATATCTTCAATTGGTATCTAGATGCATTTGTTTACTCAAAATTGGTATCATTGTGTTTTTCAATTGGTATCATGTGTTTTATTTTCAATATGTTTTAATTTCAATTGGTATCATATTTGTTTTCAATGCCCTTCTTACTTTCAATTGGTAATTGGTAGGCATTTCTTAAATGTTTTTATGTTCACTTTCTTTTGATATCATAATGCACTTCAATGACACATTTTTTTTCAATTGGTATCATTTTTGGTGTCACCCCTTGAAGTAGTTTATTGATTCTTTGTTTCATATATTTAGGGGGAGAAGAATTCATATCTATTTTGTTTTTACCCCTTTGTTGATGATTGACAAAAAGGGGGAGAAGAATTTGGAGTTGATATGCATGAGTTTTTAGTTTTATGTTCATTTCATCTCCATTGGTATCAAGAGCATTATGAGTTTTGTTTTTATTAGTATCAAGAGTTTTGTTTGGTAAGTTATTTGTTTTGTTTTAATTGGAATCAAGAGCATGTTTCATATGCATATTCATTTTATGTCAAGAACCTTGTTTATATGCATCTTATTGTTTGTTTATTCCTATGCATGAGTTGAGGGGGAGCTTCTTTGAAGCTTTACTTTAATCCATGCATATATAACTCCATGAGTTTTGTCATCATCAAAAAGGGGGAGATTGTTGACCCAAAGGCCTTCCACTCTAGTTTTGATGATGATTAACTCATGTAGTTATGTGTACTAATAATCTTGTGATTTTAGTTTCAGATCATTAACCAAGATATTAGTTGGTGTTTAGCTTCAACAAGATGATTTGGAAGCTTGCACATGTTGATTCAAGAGCCCGCGCATCAAAGATATATATAGCACTTGCCCGGTGAATCAAGAGTTTTTGGATCGAGCCGACTTGGAGATTGCGCTGTAGCTTAGAGTTTGCGCTCTACAAGAAGACTTAGGTATCCATAGTTTTAGTTTGGGTTTAGATCCTAATTGTAAAGATTAGTATAGTATGATAAGCTCAAGTTCACAACACACACGTTTCATGTTTTGGTTTTCGGTTTTAGGTTTAACCGATCTTGGTTTTCATGAATAGATTTTATATCAAAACAAGTTTACATGGTTTATGTATATTAGATTTGTTCTATATACATGCATGCTTCAATTGTTTAAACAAACTTAGTTTGATAATCTACTTCATGAGTTTTTATGTTTTGATATTTATAACAAAACATATTTTTGGACTTAATGACAAAAATCATGATATATACATGTTTCATGTATATTGGATTTCTATCCATATGCATCATGCTTCAAAATGTTTAAATATCATAGTTTTGTATTATGGATGAGTTTTGGACAAAAGGTATTCTCTATTCAAGATTCCAAGTTTTAGAAAATACAAGTTTTGGTTTTTGGTAAAAATAATATGCTACAAAAATATTTCATGTTGATTGATATTTGAGCTAAACTTTTTATCACAAGTTTTATATATCAATGCTAAATGCAAAAACTATTTTTGGGGATTTTTACAAGAGTTAAAAGATTTATTGGAATATTTTTTACCTCAGTTTTCTGACCTATTTGCTGCCTGCCAGGCAAAGTCGGTCGACCGCAAGGTCGACCGCACCAAGTAGCCAGTCGACCGGGCGGTCGACCGACGTGCACAGAAACGTGCACGCTGGCTACAGCCTTGGCCGGTCGACCGAGCGGTCGACCGACTGAGAGCTGTTTGCTCTCGGTTTGTTTGGGTCGACCGGGCGGTCGACCAGGTGTTGCAACGTTCAAAAATTTGAACGTTGGGCGATCGACCGGCCGGTCGACCGACAGGGCAAAACTGGCAAAAATAGCTGCCAACGGCTAGTTTCCAATTCTGCCTATAAATACCCCATTTGCAAGAGTTTTTCTCTAAGGTTTTTGGTGCGAATTTTTTCATACTCTCTGGTGTTTTTGCTGCAATTAAAAGAAGTTTTTGAACTCATATTGAACAATCTATTTTTAGGTTTTTGCTAGGGTTTGGAAAATCAAAGAAGAGGTTTTTGGGAAAAGCTTTTGATTGAACTTCACCATCTTGATTTTTATTGTTTTCCCAAGGATTTTTCTTTGGGATTTTGATTTCCATTCCATTGGTTTTCTCCACACTTGAGCTAAAATCTACTATCTTCTCTATAGGATTTTGTGTGGGAAAAAGAGATTGTTTTGTGGTTGTTGTTTGAAACCACTAAGTTGTAAACCCAATTCTTGCTTTGTGTCATTTCCCTCATTGTGTTGAGGAGGTTGTGCAACTTGGGTTGTGAGGTGTTTTGTGTAAGCTTGGTGCTAATCCCTCAAGTTGTGAGGTGATTGTTTGTTGGATTGAAGGAGTGCCTCAAGGAGGAGGTTGTGTTTGTAAGGAAGGGAGTTGGGAACTCCTTGTAATTGTGATTGCCCCAAATCCTCGGTGGAGGTTCCCTTTGTGGGAGTCCTTTGTGGACAAGCTAGTGGATTGGAAATCCTTCGTGTGTCGAAGGCGGGATGTAGAGCTGGGTGCTCGAACCTCGGAACATATCTCTTTGTTTGCGCTTGATCCATTGACTCTTGCTCTCTCTTTACTTTGTGCAAATTGTTATATCTTGTACTTGCTTGTGTGTGCATCATTATAGTAATTGCAATTAGTTTTTAAATTCCGCATTAAGTTCACTAGATTAGCATCGTCACCTATTCACCCCCCCCTCTAGGTGACTTTTCAATTGGTATCAGAGCTAGTGCTCCTGATATTTAGGTTTAACCACCTAGGAGTGATCTTGGTTTGCTAATCTTCATTTGCATTATCATTTGCACTCATACTAGTTTGCACTCATGGCTAGCCCTCCTATGTTTGACCATTTTAGACTTGATGCTTGTAAGGTGGACATGACTAGGCATTTAAAAACTCTAGGTCATCTAGTTTATCAAGCCATCACTATAGAAACCCTCCCTAATAGTAGCAAGCATAAGAAGGCCAATGCATTAGCACTTAGGGCACTTAGAGCATCTCTAAATGAATATTTATTACATGTTTTTGATCGTTATGATTCGGCTTTTGCAGTTTGGAGCATCTTGACTTCTCCCGAGCTTCCAAGGATTATCAACAAGATGAGGAGATCTAAGAGAGAAAAGTCCGAAGAGCAATGCCTCATGGTCCAAGGGAAGAACGCCCTTGAGGTACAATCGGATTCTCAAATAGATGATAGTTCTAGTTCCTATTGTCATGGATGTTTTGAAGTTCAAACTTTGAATATGGAACTTGTTCAAAAGCTTGAGAATTCGTTAGAAGAACATGATTTGTTGAAAGATGATAATCTTGTTTTAAAAATGAATTAAAGGATTTATGCTCTAATTTTGAATTGTTGTTGTAAGAGAAGGAAGAGATTGCAAGTGAATGTGACTCACTTAAATCTCAACTCGAACTTACTTTAAAGGAAAATGAATTTTTGAAAAACAAAAATGATTGTGATGATGTTGTAAAGCACAATGAGATTTTATCTTCAAATTGGATTTTACTTTTAAAGAAAATCTCACCTTGAAAAATAATATTGATACTATTACAAAAGAATTGGATTTGGTTTTGAATAAAAATAAATCTTTGCAAAATGATATTGATATTCATGTTTGTCATGCTAGTGTAGCTTCTACTTCTTGCACACCTATAGCATGCTCCACTTTGTCTTCTAGCATTGAAAATGATATAAATTTGTTAAAGAAAAGTGTTAATTGTTTGGGCTCCACTTTGAGCCATTGTGCCATGAATCACTCACGTTTGGAATCCTTGGTTCGCAAGAAACAAGTTCCAACCTTGCATGCACACCCATCACGGCATACACATGCTTTTCATGATCATCACCATCATATGTATGCTCACGTGTACACATGTACACATTGTGGTCGAAAAGGCCACCTTGCTAGATTTTGTTATTATCGCATTTATCATGAAAATTTAGCAACTAATTTTGTTTGGGTTAGAAAAGATACTAACCCCCGTGGACCCACAAAGAAATGGGTACCAAAGACCACCTCTATACTTTTTGATGTAGGAGGGAGCTCTCGCAAAACGTGAGAGTGTTGGTGCCTTGGAGTGAATGCGTTCCGTGCCTAAAGAGAACCATTTGGATGCTTCACTCTCAAGGAGAATTGGTGGAGGACCACCGGGTTTTGGAGACTTGAAAAGTTGCCTCTTCGGTTTTGGTAACAATCCCTTACTCCATTTAGTGTTTACATGCTTTCTATGATCATCTTTTATAGCATGTTGTGTTTTGTTGTTCATTATGCTTTGTGCCATGTTCATTAGATTAAGGTTGTACATGTTTAGCCACTTGAGCACCCATGCTTCATATGGATCTATATTTAGTGCCTCACCTTGTTTAGACTAACATGTATGCTCTAGATCTAATGCACATGCATTTGCATAATGATCATATGATGTTCTATAACTTTCGGGGCTCTCTCCCACCGTCGTCGATCCCCTCCTCCCTCTCTCGAGTTGAAGATGAAATATGGATGATGTTTGGATTAATTGATGATTTGTGGTGGGAGATCGGTTGTGTGATGGTTTTTTGCATGACAGTGTGAACCTGAATGATTTGGGGATATGTAGATGTGGAGGTTGACAGTGTGAACCTGAATGATTTGGGGATCATTGTTGTGATTTGTGGTGTGGAGGTTGGCAGTGTGAAGGTTTCGCAACCGAAGATTTTGTCTCCTCCAAAGTTTTTTTTTTTAAATTGTGTGTTTTGGTGCTTGTACTGGTGTTATTTTGAGTGTTCAGGATAATGGATTGTGATTTGCTCTGATTTTTGGCTAGTTTTGTAAGAGATTTCTGATTTGTTGGAGTCAGCATTGTCATCTTGAGTCTGATGAGAGTTAAGGTGTTTGTGAAAATGCTGCAAAGAGAAGAAAACAAGTGATGCCAATTCTTTGTAATCTGAGAGATTGTTTTGCATCATAGAATGTATTTTTGAGTGAATTTGTGATTGATTTTGTTGTCCACATATAATGTAAATGTAATGAATTTGTTTGGATTAATTACGTAATTTTTGAGTGAATTTGTGATCAATTTTTGCACAGCTCTCTGGTTTGATTCCATTTTTTTCAAGTGTTAGATTTCTTTTTTTTGTCAAGTAGAAACCATCTGGTGTTTGATTTCATTTTGTCAAGTGTTTAATCAAGTTCATTTGTCATCTGGAATAAGACTCCACTCAGAAAATAACTTCATTTGCAAATAGGATATACATCAAACTAATCTTTAATCTTCATAAAAATTTCATCAACATATTAAATTACAAACTGCACCCCCTTTATTCACTTAAATCACCCTTCCTTCAGTACTAATTACAATTAATATAACAACAAAACTCCATCCCCTTTTCTTCATCAACAAATTAACGACTCCCCTCTATTATAATTATGTAACACAAAACTCAATTCCTCAATAATCCCATCATAATGCAAACCCAACCATTGTTAATTTCTCCCTCTCATAATGCAAAAATCAATCTGCTTCGTCTAGCAGAAACTCTGAAAAAAGAGAGAGTTGATTTCTTTTGCACAAAGAGAGAGAGAGAGAGAGAGAGAGAGATTTCCTGTCGCGGTAGCAGGCCTCCTCTCCTCTGAGCAACTCCATTCCATACGCCAAATTCAGCAGCATCATCAGCTAATTCCTCTCCCTCAGCCCATTCCTCCTCCTCTCCTCCGAGGCACTGTGAGTAGAAAGAGTGGTCCTCACAGCCATTCGCCCTCGCTGATCCCACGTCCTGAGAGAGGACCAGCTTGGATTTTTTTCTCGTTGGAGCAAGAAGAAGAGGAGGAGGGAAGATGGGGAGAGAGAGAACGATGTAACAGTGGGGAGAGTTGGTTTCTTTTTTCTTTCCCCTCTTCGGCACTAATCATGGAGCGAGATAGAGAAGAGAACATTGTGTTTCTCATTTTCCACCACCAGTGGGACCCACATGTAATCAGCACTTTCCCACTCAATTAAATAGAAATGATCCCGTCCTCTCTCTCTCTCTCTCTCTCTCTCTCTCTCTCTCTCTCTCTCTCTATATATATATATATATATATATATATATATATATATATATATATATATATATATATATATATACCCTTATTTTTTTGTATTTAAAACTAATGTGGAATGAACAATGACTATAAATTTAATTTAAGTCGAAGAAATCAAGATAATAAGGTTTTATAAAGTACAAATACGGGAACAAATATACATACATGTTGAGTTCTTTATAAGCTTGTATCCAGACTTTTATAATTAAATTCGAGCCTAAGGCTGATCCTAGACTTGCTCGTGTTCGTTCAAGAATTTAGTCAAAGTTTTGTTCAAATTTGGGTCATTTATTAATTCTTATCAAGCTCAGATGAGAGCAGATAAAGGCACCCAAGCTTTTGATCAAGGCACCCAAACGATCAAGACACCCACTCATTTTGTTAAAGGCGCTCTTTAATATTTCAAAATTATTCAAAGTTCTCCTCCCCCATCTGCCCGTCGTCCTCGCCCTCCTCCCACTCCGCTGTCCCCGACCTCCCCTCCCTGCCAACCCCCTGACCTCCCTCCCCTCCCCTCCAGCCTCCTCGCCCTCATCCCCCTCCGCCACCTGACCTCCCTCCCCACCCGCCTCCCCATCTCCCTCCCCCCCTCGCTCGGGGAGGTCAGGTGGGGAGGTGGACGACAGACTTGGCCGTGGAAGAAGACGGAGAGGAATGAGAAGGGGCATTTTGGCCTTCTATACAAGAATAAATATATCTAATTAAATAATAGATTACTAGGTTTGGGTTTTTTTTTTCTTTTTTTTTTTTTTCCCTCTCTTGGTGGATTGCCTTATTCAATTTTCTATGAGTGCCTTTATCGACACTCAGCTCAAACACGTGTTTGAACCGAGCATATAAGAGTCCTATATGAGTAGAACTCAAGCCAAGCCTAAATAAGTCTTACACAAGCTGTGCTGAGAACCAGTTGAGTTCAAACAGTCCATGTTCATGTTCGTTCATTTATTTTATCGAACATAAATTTTTGTTTATTGTTAATAATTCTTGTAGATACGCGTATTCCTATTAGGGACTCGATTAGGGGTTTACCACATATTAAGATGCTTGTGGATTTATATTGACATAATTGTCCAACCAGATTAATTCAATTTTAGACCAGTCACAGTTTCTCTCAAATTAACGTGGTATCCAGAATCATAGGTTTCAAACTCTAGCCACCTCGCAAACAGTGAGTAAACTTAGTCGAATGTTTGCCAAAATAGTGTTGGGTATTCTGCTTAACAAGAATCAATCTGACAACTTATCAAGATCACTGAGATATCAACAATCTAATTGGCCAGGTCGGCAAATATCAGGTGGGAGTTTTCCGTTCAATAGAACGTTCCTTAATTTAAGAACCACCTTTCAATTTCCTTCCTTGGTTTAAGCACCAATTAGACTGAATCCAAGTCAGTCACAATATACTGTAAAGTATATCCCCTGTATAAGGATTGTTGGGTATTCTGCTTAACAAGAATCAATCTGACAACTTATCAAGATCACTGAGATATCAACAATCTAATTGGCCAGGTCGGCAAATATCAGGTGGGAGGTTTTCCGTTCAATAGAACGTTCCTTAATTTAAGAACCACCTTTCAATTTCCTTCCTTGGTTTAAGCACCAATTAGACTGAATCCAAGTCAGTCACAATATACTGTAAAGTATATCCCCTGTATAAAGGATTTAATCCACTTATACAGTTTCACTTAGACTGAATCTAAGTCAATCTCGATATACTATAAAGTATATCCCCTGTATAAAGGACTTAGTCCACTTATACAGTAATTGAAGTGAGGTACGCTTACAGCGAATCTCCTTAAGACAATTACGTCCCCCGCACCGGTGCTTACGGGATAATGGACGCTGGTCTCCCAAGATACAACACTTCTTCACGGTATTTGGACAGCACTACCAAATACCCGTACGGTCGAACCGTAGTCAACCAGTACCTACACAGGATTAGCAAAACAGCGGTATAACGACAAATTTCAAATGAATATTTGTCTTACTCTTTTGGAGGAACACCCACTGTTGAGGACGTAGGAAGGTTGAAGAATTTTGTCAGAATCTCCTTTAGGAAGTAGCTTCGGATTCCCACTTCACTTGGAAGTCGCAGATTCCCACTTCGTTGGAAGTCGTCTATTCCCACTTCACTGTTGGAAGTCGCTCTGGAATTCGAGGAGTCGAAATTCGCCGGAGCCCAGTTCAGAACGGAGTCAGAACTTTATAGAGAGAGAGAGAGATCTTTCAGAAGAGAGAAAGATTCTTCGGATTGGTGTGTCTGAGAATGGACCCCTGGAGCGCTTTTTATAGCGCTTTGGAGGGGTATTCTCGTCCGCCAATTCCAGCAGTTGCGACGGTTCGGACAGAACCGTCGCAACCGATCAACCGCCCTGTCGGTTTTCCGACAGCGGTTGGCGAACGGACGGATCTGTTCGCGCGGACGGACACCCGTTGGAGATTCGAAACCTTTCGCGGACCAACTGACCCTGATTCAAAAAGAACCAGGTAGGGAACCCAGGCCACGGACCACGGACCACGGACCACCGGGACCCGGGCCCGGTCCCGGGCCCGGCGCCGGCGCCGGCGCCGGCCGGCCGCCGCCGCCAGCGGCGGCGCGCGTGCGCGCACGTACGTAAGTACGTGCATAGTTCCCTCCTTTTCGCGCGCGAAAACTCCAAGTACCCAAAGGGCACGCCCTTTGTTCTCATTTTTCTCTATTTATACCCATGAGCTTCCAACACATGGCCAATGTGGGACTAAATGCTTGTAGCTAAATTTAGTCCCTTTTGGCTTTGAATTAGGCAATCTTTGGACTTGAATATCTCATTCATTCGAAGTCGGAATTGAACATGTAAATATACCACGTTCATCACAAATGGAAGGAGAACACACTCCAACCATCATCCGGTTGATTTGATCAACGGATCTCGCCATAATTCATCTCGAAGATTCAGCTTTATATTCTTCAATTCCAACAATCCCCCACAATGAATGGAGATTCAAGGAAATGACACACAAAGAGACTGACTCTATTGTGTAAGGTACTTGAGAAAAGAAACTGCATAAGGATAGGTGAACTAGGTCTTGAACCTTCCATAGTGAAAGCTTTATCGGACTTACTGGCTAATCAGTGAACTAGGTCTTGAACTGTTAGCCGTTAGTGTAAGTCAAGTCAACAAGCTTCACACAGTAACTTTCCAAATCAACTTTGGTTCTCTGTTGTGTCCGTTTTGGCCCTGGACATTCTTGGTTTCAGAGAGTATCTTTAGGGAATAACAGCCTCCATAGAGATTCCCAAAGAGCCGACCCAACTCTATACTCACATAGGTGATGGACCTATTAAGAGTAGTCTACTCTACTCCACTTGTTTAGTAACAAGATATAGGCATCATTAAAAGCGTTAAGCTTATCCTTAACCCACTTGTAGAAAAGCACTTATGTGCACCATAGGAATGGATTGGAGTCAAGCTCCCAAGTGCTTACTTGCTGAGTCAATCATAACTAGTTTTTCCTCTTGAACTTAGTCCGTGGGATCTCCAGTCGCTAAGTGAGGTTTCCATTAAGCTGACTCGGTAAGGTTAGGCTTTTAGACCCATTCCCCTCGATGCGCAGTTTATACGCTCTCCACTTAAACCTTTAGTAAGCGGATCCGCTAAATTATCCTTTGACGATACAAAGTCAATAGAGATAATTCCTTTTGAGAGCAACTGCTTCACGATATTATGTCTACGACGAATATGTCTAGACTTACCGTTGTATATCACATTTTGTGCCCTAGATATAGCTGCTTGATTGTCGCAGTGTATACATATAGCGGGCACTGGCTTTTGCCACAACGGTATATCTTCTAAGAATTGTCGAAGCCATTCTGCTTCTTCTCCAGCCTTATCTAAGGCTATGAATTCCGATTCCATAGTGGAACGGGCAATACATGTTTGCTTAGAAGATTTCCATGATACTGCTGCTCCTGCTAGAGTAAATACGTATCCGCTAGTTGATTTTGATTCCTCAGAATCTGCAATCCAATTAGCATCACTGTATCCTTCCAGTACAGGAGGATACTTTCCATATCTCAAGGCATATTCCTTGGTATGTGATACGTACCCAATACTCGTAGTAGAGCGGTCCAATGTAGATCACTAGGGTTGCTAGTATATCTACTTAACTTGCTTACAGCGTAAGCAATATCGGGTCTAGTGCAATTCATTAAATACATTAGACTTCCGATAATCTGAGAATACTCCAACTGGCGTATTCCAGTTCCTGCATTCTTATGAAGGTGGACGTGTGGGAGAAAAGGATTTGTATTCTCTTTTATCCCATGATCCTTGAATCTTTCTATCATCTTATCCACGTAGTGAGATTGAGATAGACTGATTCCATCTGGTGTTCTAGTAATTTTAATTCCTAAAATTACATCAGCAACCCCCAGATCCTTCATATCAAAACAGTTGGATAACATTCTTTTAGTGGACTTAATAATCTCAATATTAGTCCCAAGTATCAACATGTCGTCTACATAAAGACAAACAATGATACATGCATCTCCAACTGTTTTAGTGTAAACACACTTATCGCATTCATTGATAGTGAATCCATCTTTGATCATGACACTATCAAATTTCTCATGCCATTGTTTTGGAGCCTGTTTTAAACCGTATAAGGATTTTACCAATTTACACACCTTGTGTTCTTGGTTCTTGACTATAAATCCTTCTGGTTGCTCCATATAAATTTCTTCATTTAATTCACCATTTAAGAATGCAGTCTTGACATCCATTTGATGGATATCTAAGTTGTGCAATACTGCAATCGCAATCAACATCCGAATGGACGTTATTCTTGTTACTGGTGAATATGTATCGAAGTAGTCAAGTCCTTCTTTTTGCCGATAACCCTTGGCTACTAATCTAGCCTTGTACTTATCGATAGATCCATCGGGTTTTAATTTTCGTTTGAAAATCCACTTACACCCAATTGGTTTACTTCCAGGAGGCAAGTTTACCAATTCCCAAGTATGATTACTTAGTATGGATTCTATTTCGCTATTTATAGCTTCTTTCCACATTTGTGCTTCTGGGTTTGACATAGCCTCTTTAAATGTTTGAGGCTCGCTCTCAATAGCGTATGCTATGAAATCTGAACCAAAAGATTTTGAGATTCTAGATCTCTGACTTCTTCTTGGTTCAATTTCCACATTAACAATTGGTTCCTCGGGGCTTTCGTCCCTGAACGCCATCTCGTGTGTTCTTTTCCCAGAAGTCTTATCTGCTTCCCGTTTGTACGGAAAGATATCTTCAAAGAACACAGCATCTCGAGATTCGATAATCATGTTTACATGAATATCTGGTATTTCTGATTTATGAACCAGAAACCTATAGGCACTACTATTCAAGGCATAGCCTATGAATATGCAGTCTATAGTTTTTGCTCCCAACTTAGTCTTTTTGGGTAATGGTGCCAGCACCTTTGCAAGGCACCCCCACATTTTGAGGTAATGGTAGGAAGGTGTCCTTCCATGCCATAACTCGAATGGTATAAGACCAAGTTTCTTGTGGGGTACTCTATTTAGAATATGATTTGCAGTTAATAGAGCTTCCCCCCACAAGTTCTGCGGAGCTCCAGAACTTACGAGCATGGAGTTAACCATCTCCTTCAAAGTTCTGTTCTTCCGTTCAGCAATTCCATTCTGCTGAGGAGTGTATGGTGCTGTAGTTTGATGTATTATACCAAAACTAGCACATAACTCACTAAAATCATTTGATTCATATTCTCCGCCTCTATCGGATTTTAGAATCTTGATTTTCTTGTTGAGTTGATTCTCAACTTCGGCTTTATATGTTGTAAACATATTTATTGCCTCATCCTTACTGTTCAAAAGATACACATAACAGTATCTTGTACAGTCATCGATAAAAGTAATGAAATACTTTTTACCGCCTCTAGTTGGCATAAACTTCAAGTCACATAGATCGCTATGAATTAACCCTAAAGGTTCTGTATTTCGATCTATTGAGTGAAATGAATTTTTAGCCAACTTGGCCTCAACACAAACCTCACACTTGTGAATTTCTTCCAAGTTGAGTTTAGGAATATATCCCAGATTAGACAAGTTTTTCAAAGACTTGTAATTTACATGCCCTAATCTAGCATGCCACAGAATAGGAGACTCAAGCAAATAAACAGAAGATTTTCCTTTTATTAGCTTTGGGTACAAATACACGGACTTTTTATCAACCACTGCAACATTGGCTTTGAAAAGTCCATCTACAAGATAACCCTTTCCCACATACATCCCTCCCTTAGTAAGTACAAATTTGTCGGATTCAAATACAATTCTAAATCCTTTCTTACTAAGTATAGATCCGGAAATCAGATTCTTTCGGATGTCTGGAACATGAAGGACATCGTTAAGAGTAAGCTCTTTGCCCGATGTCCACTTCAGGATGACCTTGCCCTTTCCTTCAACCTTTGAGGAAGCTGAATTACCCATGAATAATTGCTCATCTTGCTCTAGCCTTTGATATTCTGAGAATAACATTTCTCCGAGCAGATGTGCCTGGTAGCTCCCGTGTCTACCCACCAGTCTTTGTTATTGGTTGTCAGATTTACTTCTGACACCACAGCAGAAAGACTTGGTGATTCATGGTTGGTCATGTTGGCCTGTGGGTGGCTTTTCTTGTTCTTCTTTTGACGGCTGCGGCATTCATTTGCTTTGTGACCTTCTTTGTTGCAGATGTAACAGGTCCCTTTGAAGCGCATGGTTCTGCCGTCTTGAGCCTTGCCTTTGTACCCCTGGGAAGGCTTCTTCCTCTTCAAGCTTTTGGAAGTAGATGCTTTCCCTTTGAGTCCTCGATCACATTTGCTTTTGCTTCGTAGGAGTTCTTGCTGCTCCTTTTCTCGGACTTGCGGTTGTCCTCCTCTATACGAAGCCTCACAATGAGATCCTCCAACTTTAGCTCCTTTCTCTTGTGCTTCAGGTAGTTCTTGAAGTCTCTCCACGCAGGGGGGGGAGCTTCTCCACGATGGTTGCAACCTGAAAAGTTTCAGGAAGAATCATACCTTCGGCCTCTATCTCGTGCAAGATAAGTTGGAACTCTTGCACCTGACTGATGACAGTCTTGCTATCCACCATTTTGTACTCCAGAAATCGTCCAACGACGAACTTCTGGTTGGTACCAGCATCTTCAGTCTTATACTTCTTGTCAAGACTGGCCCATACTTCTTTGCCGTAGTAATCGGACTGTAGACATTGTAAAGAGAGTCATCCAGTCCATTAAGAACATAATTTCGGCAAAGGAAGTCACCTTGTGTCCAAGCATCGAATGCAAGGACTGAATCCCGATCAGTTCCGGGTTCTGGTGGATCCTCCTGCAGGAATTGGCCAGATGTAGAGTGGTCAAGTAGAAGAGCATCTTCTGTTGCCACCTCTTGAACTCTGTGCCATCAAACTTTCCTGGCTTCTCCGGCTTCGGGTTAGGAAGTGGAGTTGGCATCAAACCTTGGAGCGGTATGTTTGTTGCCTTGCTGGAGGTATCTTGATTTGTCTCAGACATTTTTTCTGCAAGTTCAAGCAGAACAGAAGTGAGAAACAATAATTGTCTTAAGATTGTTGGGTATTCTGCTTAACAAGAATCAATCTGACAACTTATCAAGATCACTGAGATATCAACAATCTAATTGGCCAGGTCGGCAAATATCAGGTGGGAGGTTTTCCGTTCAATAGAACGTTCCTTAATTTAAGAACCACCTTTCATTTCCTTCCTTGGTTTAAGCACCAATTAGACTGAATCCAAGTCAGTCACAATATACTGTAAAGTATATCCCCTGTATAAGGATTGTTGGGTATTCTGCTTAACAAGAATCAATCTGACAACTTATCAAGATCACTGAGATATCAACAATCTAATTGGCCAGGTCGGCAAATATCAGGTGGGAGGTTTTCCGTTCAATAGAACGTTCCTTAATTTAAGAACCACCTTTCAATTTCCTTCCTTGGTTTAAGCACCAATTAGACTGAATCCAAGTCAGTCACAATATACTGTAAAGTATATCCCCTGTATAAAGGATTTAATCCACTTATACAGTTTCACTTAGACTGAATCTAAGTCAATCTCGATATACTATAAAGTATATCCCCTGTATAAAGGACTTAGTCCACTTATACAGTAATTGAAGTGAGGTACGCTTACAGCGAATCTCCTTAAGACAATTACGTCCCCCGCACCGTGCTTACGGGATAATGGACGCTGGTCTCCCAAGATACAACACTTCTTCACGGTATTTGGACAGCACTACCAAATACCCGTACGGTCGAACCGTAGTCAACCAGTACCTACACAGGATTAGCAAAACAGCGGTATAACGACAAATTTCAAATGAATATTTGTCTTACTCTTTTGGAGGAACACCCACTGTTGAGGACGTAGGAAGGTTGAAGAATTTTGTCAGAATCTCCTTTAGGAAGTAGCTTCGGATTCCCACTTCACTTGGAAGTCGCAGATTCCCACTTCGTTGGAAGTCGTCTATTCCCACTTCACTGTTGGAAGTCGCTCTGGAATTCGAGGAGTCGAAATTCGCCGGAGCCCAGTTCAGAACGGAGTCAGAACTTTATAGAGAGAGAGAGAGAGATCTTTCAGAAGAGAGAAAGATTCTTCGGATTGGTGTGTCTGAGAATGGACCCCTGGAGCGCTTTTTATAGCGCTCTGGAGGGGTATTCTCGTCCGCCAATTCCAGCAGTTGCGACGGTTCGGACAGAACCGTCGCAACCGATCAACCGCCCTGTCGGTTTTCCGACAGCGGTTGGCGAACGGACGGATCTGTTCGCGCGGACGGACACCCGTTGGAGATTCGAAACCTTTCGCGGACCAACTGACCTTGATTCAAAAAGAACCAGGTAGGGAACCCAGGCCACGGACCACGAGCCACGGACCACGAGCCACGAGCCACGAGCCACGGACCCGGCGCCGGCCGGCCGCCGCCGCCAGCGGCGGCGCGCGTGCGCGCACGTACGTAAGTACGTGCATAGTTCCCTCCTTTTCGCCGCGCGAAAACTCCAAGTACCCAAAGGGCACGCCCTTTGTTCTCATTTTTCTCTATTTATACCCCATGAGCTTCCAACACATGGGCAATGTGGGACTAAATGCTTGTAGCTAAATTTAGTCCCTTTTGGCTTTGAATTAGGCAATCTTTGGACTTGAATATCTCATTCATTCGAAGTCGGAATTGAACATGTAAATATACCACGTTCATCACAAATGGAAGGAGAACACACTCCAACCATCATCCGGTTGATTTGATCAACGAATCTCGCCATAATTCATCTCGAAGATTCAGCTTTATATTCTTCAATTCCAACAAATAGCAGAAGCAGAGTCTGCCATTTACCTTCTTATTCTTTAACTGAATATATTCATCAACATCACAATGTGAGGAAGTTTGTGTGCCTACAAACTGTACTAGTTGATTTTTGTACAAATTGATTCTCTGAAACTAGAAGAAAATTTGTCACTGAAACCTTGCAACGCGAGAAAAGTTCTTTTCACCGAAAATACAACTCAAATAAAACAAAAGGAAATTAATTCCATAGTAACTCCATAATACCAATCTGTGCCAACATAACCTTCATAGTTTTCATTTTAAACATTCAGAATGGACATGACAAAATGCAAGTACAAAGAAGGGAAAACCATCTGATAACCACACACACAAACCGGAAAAAAAAAAAAAAAAAAAAAAAAAAAACCTGATCCCCCCAACAAAAACCAACGCCATTAGTTTCAAACAGGAGAACACAGAGAAGCAGAGGCATGACACAACCCATGATAATAGATGAGCCAAGCATGATTAAAGTAACAGGAATGGTGGAACCAACTTTAAGTAACGCGGCAACCTGGAAATTAAGAAGGACAACGGATGCAACACGCCTACAGTGGATACAAATTAAACAAACAAAACGTGTCAGTGACCTCAGGAAGCTTCTTCGGATCCTGTGAGAGCCGATGCAAGCCAATCTGATGCAGATGCCAGAATCTCTGACTCAACATTTACATGGAAATGTAGAGGAGTCACAGCAACCTGAACAGAGCTCAATTTACTAAAACAATGATGCCTCTAAGATAATCAGAGAAGAGAACAGTGATGATTTTCCAAACTTACAAAGCCTTTTTCCACAGCCCTGAAGTCAAGATCTTCGTCGAGATCTTCATGTTTCCTCTCCCCGAACTGCAAAGGAGACAAATAGGTTTGGTTTTTCATGCATGTAGCGTTGTCCATGAAAAACTTAAGATGCAGCAGGAGGTACCTCAAGGCGGAAGTACTTTTTCACCGCTCCACGTGTCTCAGGTTTTCCACCAGCCGCAACAGATTCTATTTCAACATTTTTCTTTTGGGTAGTAACACGCCGTGCAGCACCCTGGAAACCGCAGGTTTATGAACATGGAGAGAAATATTCTAAAATCAAGTGCAGTTGGGGAAAAAAGAAAAAAGCAAAGAAAAGTGATTTGACTCCATATGAAGGAAAACCTTTGATACTCACAGCTGCAGAGGCATCTCGACTGAGCTGGGCAAGTTGGAGACCAAGGCTTTGTTGCATTGACATGTACTGTCCAGCAGCAGGGTTCCGGGTTGCTGAGACAGCTTGCCAGTTAAGTGCAGGTCTCCACACACTCTGTCTGGTCACCTTGAAACCCTGTCAAATGTTTTGGATACAGAACTTTGTTTCAAGACCTATAAAATGAAGCGGGCAACGGAAGCAAAGATCTAGAGAACAAAATATACATAAAAGAATTTTAAATAAAAAACGAGAAAAGAAAGAAACCGCAGTTACAAGAGGATCAACAGAGAAAATAGTTAACTGCATATTCCTATCCTCTTTATGTTATCCTACCAAAAATAAAATCATTTGAACATCAAGCAACTGTGCAAAGTTGTACTTTTAACATGCCGGAGGAGCTACAATTTGGGAAAGGATGCATAAGAACCTGCAGTCTGCACCACTTAGCCATTATGCCATCAAGTTGGGGTCAATAATCATATGCTCACCAAACTGAAGTTTATTGGTGTCTGAATCAAGTGGCATCCATTGCATTTATCCAGGATATTTTTTCAATAACTATTACAAGATAATTGTGCTTCCACATTGTTTATGATAATGTAATGCAATTGACTACCAAAAACACGTAAAATTTATTGAGTCAGACCTTTGGATCCAGTTCTCTGAAACAAATCTGTGTGTCTCGATACTTAATAGTCTCCATCCTGGTCGGGATGCTGTCCTGTTGTCCTGGTCTGGTAGAAATGCTGGCAGCAGAGACAGATTTAGGGGTTTGGCAGAGATCACACACATATAAATTAGCTTCAATATCCTCTTAGCAGTCTGTCCAGAATTTGCATTGCCTCTTAAGTTTTGCAATCCTATTATCCCTTCCTTGGTTTCCTACCATCCAATAGTCTGAAATCTCTTACTTAAAGCATATACAATGGGATAACAGATAATAAATGCGTTAATTAAGACAATAAGAAAAACTCAAGCAGTGTTGAATTTTTCATTGGACCAGTTCCAAAATAGCTTGGCAGTTTACTCCTTGGTTGCATGAACTTAAACTGCATGTCTAACAAGATTTGTTTCCTTACTAACCGACCTTTCTTGACCAGAAATGTGGTACTGACTCAAGAAATTGGCAGTAGGTCAATGACCAATTGTAAAGAAAATCACCTTTCGGTAAGGGCTTCCAACCTTACAGTTTTCCTTGGTCCTCCTTTATAGAATTTTGATGGGAAAAGGTTTAGATGAAAATCATCTTTTGGAAAATGCCTTTTGTGCCCTCACGGAGCAATTGAAAGCTGAACATAATAGGAATCCAGTATATCAAACAATTAGATAAAACAATGGTTACAGATATCAACCGATGCCGATACATATTGGCAATATTATATCAGATTTTGATGTACCTCATACGATATTAACCCTATAATATCGACTGATATCGGAGCTAATATTTTCGATTTGGCCGAAATTAGTGATATCAATGACCGATATTGCCAATATTGATACTAAAAATAATTCGCCGATAGAGACACTGAGCTTTTAAATCATGAATAAAAAATCAGCAGAGTGGAAAACGAAAACTGCATTCCAAATCACTGGTGAGGATCTGCAGTAAAGCAAGATCAAATTTCATTGAAAGCACACAACTGTGGTTGCTATCTATTACCTCAGCAAATAAGATGAGAGTTTACAATTTTGTTGAACCAAATATTATTAAGGACCCAGTGGGCCAGTGCTATCTTCCAAACCTTACTGTATCCTCACCTTCTATTCTATCACTCAAATCCTCGCCTATCAAGTTGTCTTCATTTAGTTAAACTTGCTCTCATTATACATAACAAAAGGTTGAATGTGGTCCAAATTTGTACATGTCTTTCTCATATTTCCTATTTATAGCTAACAACTTTACTGATTATGAAAGCTATTTTGGGCTAACTGTAGTGGTTAAAATTTGACTCGCGTCAGGATCACCACACGTGTCCAGTGACAGAAATATGAACCCACTCTCGGAAACCCATTTCGTAGTCTCCGCCACCTCCTATCTGAAGACATCCTTCATCCACAGTTCCGAGGACATACCGCCTTTCGGAGGCGATCCGACTCCAATCCAAGAGCCCCACCACGTGGCGACAACTCCCTCCATTCAGCGGCACATTGAGATAGATCCTGCAGATCCTGAAAACGATTAAGCATCCTTATCTTCCTACTCGTCCAAGACTCTGTAACGACCCTATAACTCATCAAGCAGTTGGGGAATAACGATGGATACCCCAACGTGTCAATCCCAACTACCGAGACTCAACTCAGGCAGTTATAAATAATAGCCGATTCAAACCAAACAGTTAAAGATCCACATTTACTTCACCGCCTCTGTCACGTATAAATACACCTCCTTCTCCAACGAGAAAGAAGTTGTTTCCCTAATTCTCAGAGCACATATCATACCCCACTGACAGTTTTTCTTTGCCAGTCTACCACCACAATACACCGGCAGTTTTTCTCTGCCCGGTCTTCCCTCCTAAACACTTAACTGATTTTCACGCTCGAGGGTTTTAGGCCGGCACCGCACCGGTGCTCCTAACCTGAAAGTCCTCTTCTTTCTGTGGCTCTGACAGGTTCGATCGGGGGCGTCTATTCGCTTGTGGTGAAAATTTGTCCACCACACTAACCTACGGGTAGAAGAAAGAATTAAATACAGTTCATGACATGTGGCAACTGCTTAGATCACAACTTGCGCCACTCATCCACCAACAAGACAAGGATGCATGACATGGCTTGGGATGTCCATTATCACCATGTGGACACCCTATCTTAACAGCTTGGTGAATATTTACTAGACACCTTACACTTGATAAGTGTGATATTTAAAGATATTACTTTCTCGCCTCAACCACTTGATCCGCCGAAACACCTACAACCCCACAGAAAGATCTTTGAGATCCCCCTCTTCTTCCACACGCACACGCACGCGCACGCGCGCGCGGCGCACGTACGCACACAAAAAAAAAAAAAAAAAAGTCCACCCAGTAGCCGAGGGTTATGCTGATAACACCAAATTGCTATGTTCCACGCCTGACTTAAGCATTGAAGACACCTCGAGAGTATCTTGGCCACCCCTTTAAGGTTTTTCACTTCTTTTGCAGGTCTAGACCCTACACAATTAAACCAACACTTCATATGTTGATGCTTGTTTATTTTACTCTGCAATTTATGGATGAGTTATCTCATGATCTTTACTGCCCAATTTATTTGCTTACAGTAACTGCTAGATTGTTTATTTAATTTGAATTTTCATTCATCAACCGTGTAAACAAAGACTAAGGTAAGATTAATACAACTCATACCACAATATTTCAATGGATTACCGGTATAAAATCATAATTACATAATATCTGAAACATTCCGCATTATTGCATTAATTCATTTAGTTTAAATATACAGATGTAATAATTCAACTAGAAAAGTGAGGCTTAATATAGACTACTTATAGTGTAGAACCATTCCACATGAAGAAAATAAAGATTTTCCACATAAATTTAAACTTCCATAGGCATAATGTGTCAAAATACAATTCTTACCTTGTTGCTAGTAGGAGAGGAAGGAACTTCTATGTTCAGCATACAACTTTTGGGGAAAAGTCCCTTCTCAGTGCCTGATAGACGCATGTATCAATGGTAAACAAACATCAACTGCATCCTTGAAATCGCTTTCTTTACTTTCATCCTTCCTCCTTTAGCAATTGAAAAGATCTCAGTAAGAAAACACACTAGTATTGCTCAAAAGCAAAGAAGAACAGAGACATTAGGTTACCAGTTCAATGAGATTGATATTGAAGGTACTCCACACATTAAAGCCTCTCTAGCTCCAGCAGCAGCACCCGAGTACACGCTACATGGATTTTTACAGCAAATAAGATAAATATTGTCTAATTACAGGATATAAATAATATGAAAGTTACGGAAGCAAACTAATTCCTTTTTCAGATAACGAATAAAGAATAGCCTCAGGAAGAAATTCCTGTCCATTTACTAAAGATACAAACTGGCAAGAAGACAGAGTCTGAACACGTGACATGGAGTGTACAAGTCAAACAACACAAAGCAACACAGATTTTGTAGCAAAAGCCATGTAAAACCTCTGATATGCCTAGGAAAACAAAAAATAAACATACTTACATATGATGGCCAGAACTTGATCCCTTGTTAATTCCACTCACAACCTGTATGTAAAAGCACACAATTTGTAAGGTTGTGAAAAAGGACTGATAAATTATATATGATATTCACATCATTCTTAGAAAAAAAAAATGTATACCAGTGCTGGCCTTGACCAAGAAAATAACGCCCCAGACAAAGCTAAAGAAACACAATCAACAGGAGTACCTGTGAGGAGATGCAAAATCTACTAGTGATTAGAATATAAAGTTCGGTACTTTTCACTAGGTTCTTCAAATTTGAATTAAAAAAATACATGCAAGTCACAACATCACAGATTATACGCTTAGCAAAATATATGCCAAGTCACAACATCATAGATTATATGCTAAGCAAAATATATGCCAAGTCATAACATCATAGATTATATGCATCAAAATATCAATTTGGAAGTACCAATATGACGATTTCTAAATTTGGAAGAAATTCAAATGGCTGAATGAACCTGAAATAATAAAAGGAAATGGCACTCCAGAAAATTACCAGAAACTTCAAAAGCTGTGGCACCATGCATCTCTGTAGCGTACACGGCAAGGGTCTCACGAACTGTAACTGCGTGCCCAGAAGCAGATTTTTCCCTGTCAATATTGGGGGCAGGGGGGTCAAAAGGGGAGATTTGTAAGTTTTCCATAAGCAGCTCTTGATGCACGAGTCTCAGGATTTTCTTTCCATAAAACAAATATATAACTTCTAAGAAAAACAATGTGAAGAAAATATTCACTGAATACACATGACAATGTTCATTTTTCAGTATAATGCTTAAGTAAGCAATAATAAGCTTAAATTTCCTAGGCTGGCATATAAGAGCTAACTCTACTTCCCATGTATATCCATAGCGCATAATGATTAATGAACACAAAAATTATGTATTAATGTCCATGTTTTCATTTCTATGATTGTTGAAAATAAATTGAGTCAAATATTTTCAACAGATACAAAGCACACAGCCAAGAGAAAAATTCTATAGATCCCATTCCTCTATGAAGACCAATGATGTGAGATCGTGATCGGTCATTTTAAATGGCCTCACCCACAAGCCTTCCATCAGATATCTTTGTTTTTACAAGATTTTATAACTGTTTAAAGGTCCTAAGCAAGGTACATCTTTTTTTCCATTTTTACATAATTGGTGGGAGCGTAGACAAGCGAGCAGAGACAGGAAAAGCGGTCAGACCGTAATAGCGCAGTAAACTAGAAGTAGAACACTGCCATGTAACAGCCGTTCTGCATACCACATCAGATGGTGCCTAAACTGTTGTGCCTCTTGCTTTTACTGCCTTGGACTTTTCATTTTAGTTTCTGGTAATAGATTAGATTATTGGGCTTAATAAAGGAACATTTCCATGACATGTATTTACTTCTCCATCTCCTTTCATGCTGGTTATTGGACTTTCAGGAGAGAACAAAGGTCCACAAGCACAACTCAGCTCCAGCATTCGGGCATATGATGGAACCGTTGCAATTCTCTTATGCTGACAATGCCCCGAAGATGCAATGAACACTGTTTTTTTTCTTCCACTCCATTATTAAATTATAACCAATAAAAGCAGTAATATACTAGGTTCTAACTTTTAAAAGAGTTCTCCATTACAAAGAACAGTCATTGGCTTAACTTAGAAAATTTCACCCCCATGCTGTTGGGATCGACAACACGGAAAAGGACAAGAGGTAAAATCAGATCAATCAAAAACACCAAAATTATGTGAAAAACCCAAATCAAGAAAAACCACGGAGCCGCACACAAATCCACTATTTATCACAGAGATTATAGGGCACAAGAAGAGAACCTCACAGCCGCTCTGTACAATAGCGCTCACAATAACATAATGTATTGATCCTTTTTCACACTTAACCCTAATGATGACTCATCCCCTTTTATAGAAAAAAACTAGGATTACAAGTTGTGAGAACCCTAAACTGCATTTGACGTGTTCCCCAAGTTTCGCTGGCAAAAGAAAGCTACTGGACTGGGCCGCTCCCAGGCTGTACCGTGCTTCTGCTAAGCACCTCTGGTAAGCTGCTCCGGAGACTCCGCTATGGAGTGAACCTCTGACTAGGTGCTTTGGAGTGATCTTCCGCTCCAGAGACTCTACCACTCTAGAAGGCTTTATCGCTCCGTCCTTACCATCAACTTGAAACTCCGAACTCGCTCAACGTCATGACCCGAAAAGCTCCGCCGTCGCTCTGGGACCATCGTAGCGACACTCCGTCAAGGCAATAATCTGGCTCCACAACTTAACAATCTCTCACTTGGAGGCTGATTATTGTTACAGCAACGGCACTCCATCTCTCTCTTGTCCGACTCTCAACTCGTAGTGGCATTTGTTGTGACTCAACCCCGAATCTTCACCCTAGAAGACCCACAGAGGCTAAGCGGGTCAACTTCTCCGTCGTGATCACCTTGGTCATCATGTCTGCGGAATTCCGACTAGGGTGTATTTTCATCAGTGATAACTCACCGTCCTTCAAACGAATGTGGATGAAGTGGCACCACACATTAATGTGCTTGGTTCTGTTATGATAGACTGGATTGTTGGAAAGATTTATAGCACTCTGGCTATCATTGTGCAGTGACAGAGTCACTTGCTTCTTGTCAAGCTCTTTCATAGAATCATTCAGCCATATCAACTCCTTACAAGCTTCTATCGCTGCAACATATTCGGCCTCCGTCGTAGGCAAGGCGACTACTTTTTGCAGCCTCGACACCCAACTCACTGCTCCACTTCCCAAAGTGGAGACATAATCAGTAATACTCTTCTGACTATCTACATCACCCGCAAAGTCGGAGTACATATCCGTGCAGATGAACGTCTGTGCTATTATAGCATAATACCATATCTGAACCCTTTCCAATATCTTAATATTCACTTTACAACTCTCCAATAATTCTTTCTGAGATTGCTCATGTACTTGCAGACAACTCCCACTGCTTAAGCAATGTCTGGGCGTACAGACCATAGTATACATCAAGCTGCTCATAGCTGATGCATATGGCACCTCTGGCATAAGAGCCTTCTCATCTGTCATTGTCGGAGCCTGTGCCTTGAGAGCTTGAGTGACTTTCGAGTGGGACATTCACAGGTTTAGCACCCGACATGTTAAACCTCTTCAGCACCTTCACGTACTCGGCTTGTGATATTTTCAACAATCTCTTTTCTCTCTCTTCATGCTCATTCCAACAATTTTCTTCGCTGGACCCAAGTCTTTCATTGAAAATTCTTTCGCCAACTTGGCCTTGAGATTCACAATCTCTTTCATACTTGATCCGACAACAAGCATATCATCTATATACACTAGTAGTATGATGTAACAAATCTCAAACCATTTGGAATAGCAACAGTGAACAGCCTGCAATCTTGTGAATCCACTATTAACCATGAAGTTGTCGAACTTCAGATACCACTGCCTCAGAGCCTGTTTCAAGCCATAAAGACTCTTCCTGAGTTTGCAAATCAGCTGCTCCTTTCCCGGCAAGATATAACTTTGTGGTTACATCATATGAATGTCCTCCAAATCGCCATGGAGAAACACAGTTTTAACATCCAACTGTTCTAAATGCAAGTCACATGCTACCACAATGCTCAGAACAGATCTAATAGTAGTTAGCTTCACAACAGGAGCAAAAATTTGGTTAAAGTCAATACCTTCCCACTGTTTGAAACTCCTTCACAACCATCCTCGTCTTATACCTCTTGGTGCCATCATGCTCCTCCTTTAACCGGTATGCAGGACTCGCTTGCTTTCTGACAGTTCAACCAAATCTCATGTTGGTTCTCCATAAGAGACTCCATCTCATCATCCATAGCAAGCCCCCACTTGACCTTGTCTTTCACCTGCAAAGTCTCCTCATAACACTCGAACTCACCACTGTCGGTCAACAACAGATAATGCAAGGAAAAAGAATATCTCTCCGGAGCTCTAGTCGTCCTGGTTGATTGTCTCAATTCGCTTTAGGATGTCGTAGGCTCTACTCGGAGTTCCTCATTCCCTTCCGGAACACTCCGAACCATCTTCACAGGAACACCATCAAGTTCGACGAACTTGGAGTCTGCGACATCCTGTTGTTCCGAAGTGCTCCGAGATGCCACTCTGGGATCCTTCTTCGAAGTGTTCCCCTCCATCAGTAAGTCTTTATACATCTTCTTCTCATTGAATACCACATCCTTCTGCCTAAGGATCTTTCGATTTTCTGGATCCCAAAACTGATAGTCGTACTCGCTTGTTTCGTACCCAATGAAGATGCATCTCTTGGATTTCGGATCCAACTTGATCCTGCGATCTAACTCCACATGGACATATGAGAAACAATCAAAAGTACGTTGGTAGTTCAAGTTTACCTTTTTATCGGTCCATGCTTCCTTTAGAATCCCACAGTTCAAGGACACTGATGACCCTCTGTTGATAAGATACACCATTGTGTTGACTACGTTTGCTAAGAGATGCTTGGGCATTCCAGCATATATCTGCATGCTCCTGGCACGCTCCAGTATTGTCCGGTTCATGTGCTCCACCACCCCCATTCTAATGAGGGTTTCCCAGAACCGTTTTCACTCTACGGATTCCCTGACTCACACAGAACTCTCTGAATCTGCCATCGCAGTATTCACCCCCAATGTCGGACTTCAAGCACTTGAGCTTCCGACCTGTTTCATTCTCAACTTGGGCCAACTATTTCTTAAACACATTGAACACATCCGATTTGTGCTTCAAGAAATAAATCCAGACCTTTCTACTTGAACCATCAATAAAGATCACAAAATACAATGAACTTTCGAGAGAGGGAACTGAAACCTTATCACATACGTTGGTATAAACTAACTCCAATTTTTCTGCCTTCGGAGTCTTTCTCGTCTTTGAGAACTGTGTCTCTGCTAATTTCCAGAGACGCAGTCTTCACAGAAATCTAAATCGATAGATTTCAACCCGATAGCTTATCCTTGGAGAGCATAACCTTCATTCTCTTCTCGCTCATATGCCCAAGTCTCCGATGTCACACTCCGGCATTCAAATCCGATGAAACAACTGAAATTGATGCTCCGGAACCTGATGCCATGTAGAGAGTACCTTCCTTCTTGCCATGTGCCATCATCATGGCACCCTTCGTGATCTTGCATACATCACCATTGAAGGTAGTCTTTATCCCTCCATCCGCAAGCTGACCGACAGAGATCAGATTTCTCTTCAGCTTGGGTACATGTCTAACGTTCCTCAATTTCAGCGTCGAACCATTTGAGAGGCTAACCATCACATCGCCTTTACCGACAATGTCGCAGGGTTCATTATCTCTCAGATACACCATTCCAAGTTCACCTTTTACATAATTTTGAAAGATGTTGTGTAGGAAAGTGGCGTGAAAGGAGGCGCCCAAATCAATCACCTATGATTCATTGGATCCAACTAAGGAGAGAATCAAAGCATCGGCATCACTCTTCATGACATACAGAATCTCTCTTTACTTTTGCCTTTTATATCCTTCTTCTGCTTGCAGTCCTTTTGAATATGCCCATTTTCACCATACCGCCAACATCCGGCACCCCTTGACTTAGAAATACCTCTCTCTGATTTAGACTTGGATATGCCATTCTTTTTCTTATCTATATTAATCGTTCTTCCTCTCCGATCAACACTCAGGGCACTCTCTGATGTCTCAGCATACCCCAATGACTTCCTGCGCGCCTCTTCGATAAGAAATACTTCCACCACATCATCAAACTTCAAGGTTCATATCCCTCAGGAATTGCTCATCGCCATCATGAGACCATCCCATGTCTCTGGTAAACTGGATAATAGAACCGGCACCCTGATTTTGTCATTAAAATTGATCCCAATAGATTCCAACTGGCTCGTTAGCGTGTTGAATTCATTGAGATGCTCAGCGATGTTTCCGTTGTCCACCATCTTCAGGTTGAACAACTTTTCATCAAGAAAATCTTGTTTGAAGCCGATGGTTTCTCGTACATTTTCGAGCGGGCCGCCATCAATTCTTTGGTCTTCTGCCTAGAGATGTTGAATGCAATTGTCGATGCCAGGATAATCAGATCGCACTTAGGGCTTTCTAATATAGAATATCCACTTGCCGTCAGACATCTCCTTCGGCCTTTGGGTTTTTCCACCAAGGAGAAGATAGAGATTTTTTTGGTACAGATAATCTTATCTGCATCTTCCAGAACCTGAAATTCGCACTGTTAGATCTTTCAACTCTGATCTTTTCTTCATCCACTATTTTGAACCTCACTCTGATACCAGTTGTTAGGATCGACAACAACGCGGAAGAAGAAAAGAGGTAAAATCAGATCAATCAAAAATACCAGAATATACGTGAAAACCCCAAATCGGGAAAAATCACGGAACCGCACACAAATTCACTATTTATCAGAGAGATTACAAAAAGAAGAAGAGATTCTCACAGCCGCTCTGTATAATGGCACTCACAATAGCATAACCTATTTATGCTTTTTCACACTTAACCCTAATGATGGCGCATACCTTTTTATAAGAAAATCAGGGTTACAAATTATGAATCACTAAACTGCCTTTCACATGTTCCTCAAGTTTCGTTGGTAAAAGGAAGCTTCCAGGTGTGCGGCTTCCAGGATAGATCGCTTCCAGGCTGGACTGCACTTCCGCTAAGCACCTCTGGTAAGCTGCTCCGAAGGTTCCGCTATGGAGTGCTTCTCCGACTAGGTGTTTCGAAGTGATCTTCCGCTCCAGAGACTCCACCACCCTAGAAGGCTCTATCGTCCGTTCTTGCCATCAACTTGAACCTCTGTCATGATCCAGAAAGCTCCGCCGTCGCTCCGGGATCATCATGGCGACACTCCGTCAAAGGCAATAATCTGGCTCCATAACTTAACACATGCAACCTGAGACTGAGTTGCTAACAAACTTCTTGCCTTCTTTTTTACCTGAGACAGATTCTCAGAACTGTTCCTTGGACCAGAATTCCCCTAAATTTTCTGTCCTAAGCCAACCTTCTAATTTCACTTTAACTGTTTTCTCTAAAGTTCAAATTTCAAAAGTTTATAATTCTTTGTAAATTCATCCATTTATTGAAAGGTGAGTCAGCTACATGATCTACAAATTGCCAGTGTTGAATGCCAAAGCCAATCCCCAAAACTATTCTTGTAAACTTAGATATACTAATTCATTTCAGGTTATCCTTTCCCCACATCTTGTACAACACCTCAACCTCCATACATTAGACATAACCCAATGAAACCCAGCCAAGCAATTAGAAAGAATTCTTCAGATCCAGAAGTCAAAAATCCCAAATTTAACTAAAAGAACCCATTCCTCGAAAGCACCCAAAAACACAAATGCAGAACTAGGAAGCTATTATCTGTCATTAAGTTAATTTATTCATTAAATGTTCTCATGTTCTCCAACGATTTTCTAGCCAATTTTATTGACTATATACTCGTTCTAAATTTAATAAAAAACAGCATTGAGACCTTCATCTCAAATATTTGAGGTATGCTGAATGAATTTTTATCCTGCATTCAGCGTCGTTGAGTACCGTCTCTGCAGTTCAATTACCAACTATCATATCTTTTTTTAAGCTTTAACTGTCTCAAAGCCATTCTTGCCTAGGTCTACTGCTAGAACATATTGTGTTGCACATCCCCAAATCACTTCAACAGATTCTCCATCATTTTTATCCTCAATTGAAGCTTCTGCTTCTAAGTTCTAGCCTTCACATTTAAAAACTAAACAAATGAATAAAATTACCCACAACAAATTTTGGGGCCAAAAAAAGTAGAAAGACCTAAATTTAAAAAGCACAAAAATCCACAAAATACCCATCGCAGGAAACAACCCAATACGCAGCAATCCAGAATCCAAAAGACACCCAATACGCATTATCAGAAAACCCAAATATAAAAAATAAAAAAAAAAAAAAAGATTTGTGGTGTGTGCGCGAGGGGCTCACGATTCGGGGGCGCAGACGTGGACGTTGCAGTGGCCACCGCGAACGAGGGCCTCGACGAGGAATCCGAGGCCGGGGGAGCGTATGCCGTCGCAGTTGGTGACGAGGACCACGGGTTTCTTGTTCTTGGATCCATCACCTTCTTCTTCTTCAGTGGGCAAAGAAGAAGAGGAGGAGAGCTCGCTGTTGCTTTCAGGCTTGTCTTGTTTGTTCTCCTCTCCTCCTCCTCCTCCGCCTCCCCCCTCCTTTCGACCGATCAGGACGTTTTGGAGGTTGGCGACGAGATTAGGGGGCAGGTGATTGGTTGAGCTCGTCGTCATTTTATCAGACAGAAATCAATTGAGGAAGAAGGAGAGAATGAGAGAATGAAACTGAAAGAGAGGTTTTCTGTTAAAATTGTTATTAGGAAGGGAGAGAGATAGAGAGAGAGAGAGAGAGAGATTCGGATGCAGTTGCGGGTCAGAAGGAAGCAGTGAGGAC